>JAVYIG010008518.1:0-82500 GCA_035222895.1 Strongylocentrotus droebachiensis
CTTTTCGGCCGGCTGAGTCGTTGCGATTTTTTTTTGACCTCCAAAAAAAAAAAAAAAAAAGTGTACGCTTACCCCCCCCCCACTGAGCGACTTTTCGGCCGGCTGAGTCGTTGCGATTTTTTTTTGACCTCCAAAAAAAAAAAAAAAAAGTGTCCGCTTACCCCCCCCCCCCCCCCCCCCCACCCCCCCCCCCCACCCCCCCCCCCCCCCCCCACTGAGCGACTTTTCGGCCGGCGCGATTTTCAAATTTTCGGGAGCAAAATATTTTAAAACCCCCCCCTTGAAAAAATCCTGCGTACGCCCCTGGTGGAAGGACACCAGAATCGAAGTCGTACATTAAAGAACCCAGTTGAAGGTGATAAATATCTTGCACCTTTAAAATTCTATGCGTATAAAAAAGCGAATTAGTGTGCGTACGAAAGCTAACGTTACAAATAATTCTTAAGACCTTCTTTTGAATCAAGTATAACTTTTCAAGGTTAGTTTTAAGAGAGTTACCCCAATAATGTCGAGTACATTAATAGAAGGATGCCTTAAGGTAAAATTGATTTCAATTTATGAACTAGAAATGCAATCGTGTCACAACGATGTGCGTGCAATGACGCCGTGTTTCTACGTGTCGAACGAAAGAGCTTCTCTCGGACTATCCAGAGCAATTTGTACGAAGTCTTTAGCTTCTGTTATATTGGAGACAGGTAGGGCGAAAGAAAGGCCTCAATAGTGACCTTGATGGGATGGTAGTGACTATGCCTACGATGTTTGAAAGAAATTGTGATAGGGGAAAGAACTTAGAAAGGGCTCGCAAGCACTGCGTGCAAAAACAAATGGGATTAGTTGCATGTTCGTCATTGCAATCAAGATCGTTCTAGGGGTCAAAAGCGTGAACCCGATTTGCCCCATAGACAATGCGTGTAATGCATGGGCGGAAAACGTAGAGGATCTGTATTATGACCGGAGTTAAATTGTTTTTTCTCTCTCTCTTTATGTCTCTTCATGGGCCGTATATGGTATCATTGGAAAGAGATTTTCATGGTCGTTATTGTAAACTACTCTCTTTTTTTCTATGATAATCCTATCGAAACATGTGATGTAAAATAGATTTAAAGGACAAAATGGCGTCTTAAATGGCCCCCTTGACCAATTTCAAAAATCCGGCCACGAGGTGCCCTGCGTATTGCATCTCGGAATGTCATTGCAAATTTTCAAGGAAAAAAAAGGATGTTTAGGGGGCGAAAAGTAGTCTGAAAAAAATGACGTCATGGCCGATAAGTGTTATAATCGGGCGGAATTCGTATAGTGACCCTTGTTCAAATGCGATTTACTCACAATTTTCTGTGTAAACATATACCATACTTGGTATCATTCGAAAGGGCACTTCATTGCGGTCAGTTTGACACCATTTTCATCTGCACGCGATGTACTGCACGCATTAAAGGCGCTATTACGTAATGCATAGCAAATTCATCATTTTTGGCGATAACTTTGCGCTGACGTTATTAAAATTTTCAAAATTTAGCAGACAGTTGTCACGTATATGGATACATGTGTCTGCCAAGTTTCAACGACGTAGGTATAAAGATCGCCATTTTAGAGCAAGTTGAAGTTATTTCGGAATTTTCTTGAAAATGGCGAATTTGGAGGGCAATTTTCGCAAATTTGGTCAGTGATAGGGTATATAATTTTGTATATGGCTGGAAAGGGCATATTCTCAAGTATCTAAATCCAAAAAAGGGTACGGGTCTGCCAAGCCATAATGGAGATACGGCCACAGAGAGAAAGCCAATTTCCAGAACTTTAGAGGGCGCTACTTATGTTTTGCAAAGTCATTGGAGCGTGAAATTTGGCATGGCTATGTGCAATTGTGAGATGAAGATACTGTAAGATTTAAATACAAAACGGAATTTATATGTGAAAGTTATGGCAGTTTTAGATTATTTAGGGGTCAATTTTTCAAGAATTTGAGAGATTTTTGACGGAGTCGGTTTCAGATTTAAATTTTGAGTACGAAAGTGGCATTTTGAAGGGCAGGTTATTTGTCGCAGATTAAAGAACATTTCTTAGACTATCTAGAGGAATTTGTTAGAAGGATGTAGGATCTAGGATAGTGGAGACAGGAAGAAAGAAAGAAAGGCCTTAAAATGGACCAGAAACGGACAAAATGGCGCCTGGACGGTTATGCATGAGTGATTTCGAGAATCGAAGAATGTAGTGACCTTGATGAGATGTTAGAGACTATGCCTATGAAATTTGAAAGGAAAAGGACATGAGGAAAGCACCTAACTAGGAATAACAAGCACTACGTGCAAAACGAATGGGATTCCGGACGACAAGAAGAAGAGGAAGAAGAAGTAAGAATATTAATAAGAAGAATGTGAACGAAAACAAGGCAATGACGAAGGTTCGTCATTGCAAAGACTAGAAATGCAATCGTGTCACAACGATGTGCGTGCAATGACGCCGTGTTTCTACGTGTCGAACGAAAGAGCTTCTCTCGGACTATCCAGAGCAATTTGTACGTAGTCTTGAGCTTCTGTAATATTGGAGACAGCTAGGGCGAAAGAAAGGCCTCAATAGTGACCTTGATGGGATGGTAGTGACTATGCCTACGAAGTTTGAAAGAAATTGGGATAGGGGAAAGAACCTAGAAAGGGCTCGCAAGCACTGCGTGCAAAAACCAATGGGATTAGTTGCATGTTCGTCATTGCAATCAAGATCGTTCTAGGGGTCAAAAGCGTGAACCCGATTTGCCCCATAGACAATGCGTGTAATGCATGGGCGGAAAACGTACAGGATCTGTATTATGACCGGAGTTAAATTGTTTTTTCTCTCTTTCTTTATGTCTCTTTATGGGCCGTATATGGTATCATTGGAAAGAGAATTTCATGGTTGTTATTGTAAACTACTCTCTTTTTTTCTATGATAATCCTATCGAAACATGTGATGTAAAATAGATTTAAAGGAAAAAATGGCGTCTTAAATGGCCCCCTTGACTAATTTCAAAAATCCGGCCAAGAGGTGCCCTGCGTATTGCATCTCGGAATGTCATTGCAAATTTTCAAGGAAAAAAAAGAATGTTTAGGGGGCGAAAAGTAGTCTGAAAAAATGACGTCATGGCCGATAAGTATTATAATCGGGTGGAAACTCGGCGGAATTCGTATAGTGACCCTTGTTCAAATGCGATTTACTCACAATTTTCTGTGTGAACATATACCATACTTGGTATCATTCGAAAGGGCACTTCATTGCGGTCAGTTTGACAGCAATGTCATCTGCGCGCAATGTATTGCACGCATTAAACGCGCTATTGCGTAATGCATAGTAAATTCATCATTTTTGGCGATTACTTTGCGCTGACATATTCGAATTTTACCAAACTTGGTAAACAGTTGTCACGTATATGGATACATATGTCTGCCAAGTTTCATTGATTTAGGTATAAAGATCGCTATTTTAGAGCAAGTTGAAGTTATTTCGGAATTTTCTTGAAAATGGCGAATTTGGAGGGCAATTTTCTCAAATTTGGTCAGTGATAGGGTATATAATTTTGTATATGGCTGGACAGGGCATATCTTCAAGTATCTAAATCCAAAAAAGGGTACGGGTTTGCCAAGCCATTATGGAGATACGGCCACAGAGAGAAAGCCTATTCCCAAAACTTTAGAGGGCGCTATTTATGTTGTGCAAAGCCATTGGAGCGTGAAATTTGACACGGCTATGTGCAATTATGAGATAAAGATACTGTGCGATTTAATTACAAAACAGAATTTATATAAGAAAGTTATGGCAGTTATAGATTATTTAGGGGTCCATTTTTCAAGAATTTGAGAGATTGTTGACGGAGACGGTTTCAGATTTGAATTTTGAGTATGAAGATGGCATTTTGAAAGGCAAGTTATACATCGCAGATTAAAGAACATCTCTTAGACTATCTAGAGGAATTTGTTAGAAGTTTGTAGGATCTGTGATAGTGGAGATAGGAAGGAAGAAAGAAAGGCCTTAAAATGGACCAGAAACGGACAAAATGGCGCCTGGACGGTCATGCATGAGTGATTTCGAGAATCGAAGAATGTAGTGACCTTGATGAGATGTTAGAGACTATGCCTATGAAATTTGAAAGGAAAAGGACATGAGGAAAGCACCTAACTAGGAATAACAAGCACTACGTGCAAAACGAATGGGATTCCGGACGACAAGAAGAAGAGGAAGAAGAAGTAAGAATATTAATAAGAAGAATGTGAACGAAAACAAGGCAATGACGAAGATTCGTCATTGCAACTAGAAATGCAATCGTGTCAGAACGATGTGCGTGCAATGACGCCGTGTTTCTACGTGTCAAACGAAAGAGCTTCTCTCGGACTATCCAGAGCAATTTGCACGAAGTCTGTAGCTTCTGTGATATTGGAGATAGGTAGGGCGAAAGAAAGGCATCAACAGTGACCTTGATGGGATGGTACTATGCCTACGAAGTTTGAAAGAAATTGGGATAGGGGAAAGAACCTAGAAAGGGCTCGCAAGCACTGCGTGCACAAACCAATGGGATTTGGTGCATGTTTGACATTGCAATCAAGTTCGTTCTGGGGGCCAAAAGCGTGAACCCGATATGCCCCATAGACAATGCGTGTAATGAATGGGCGGAAAACGTGCAGGATCTGTATTATGGCCGGAGTTAAATTGTTTTTTCTCTCTCTCTTTACGTCTCTTTATGGGCCGTATTTGGTATCATTAGAAAGAGAATTTCATGGGTGTTATTGTAAACCACTCTCTTTTTTTCTATGATAATCCTATCGAAACACGTGATGTAAAATAGATGTATAGGACAAAATGGCGTCTTAAATGGCCCCCTTGACCAATTTCAAAAATCCGGCCAAGAGGTGCCCTGCGTATTGCATCTCGGAATGTCATTGCAAATTTTCAAGGAAAAAAAAGGATGTTTAGGGGGCGAAAAGTAGTCTGAAAAAATGACGTCATGGCCGATAAGTGTTATAATCGGGCGGAATTCGTATAGTGACCCTTGTTCAAATGCGATTTACTCACAATTTTCTGTGTAAACATATACCATACTTGGTATCATTCGAAAGGGCACTTCATTGCGGTCAGTTTGACACCATTTTTATCTGCACGCAATGTACTGCACGCATTAAAGGCGCTATTACGTAATGCATAGCAAATTCATCATTTTTGGCGATAACTTTGCGCTGACGTTATTAAAATTTACCAAACTTGGCAGACAGTTGTCACGTATATGGATACATATGTCTGCCAAGTTTCATTGATGTAGGTATAAAGATCGCCATTTTAGAGCAAGTTGAAGTTATTTCGGAATTTTCTTGAAAATGGCGAATTTGGAGGGCAATTTTCTCAAATTTGGTCAGTGATAGGGTATATAATTTTGTATATGGCTGGAAAGGGCATATCTTCAAGTATCTAAATCCAAAAAAGGGTACGGGTTTGCCAAGCCATTATGGAGATACGGCCACAGAGAGAAAGCCAATTCCCAGAACTTTAGAGGGCGCTATTTATGTTGTGCAAAGCCATTGGAGCGTGAAATTTGGCATGGCTATGTGCAATTATGAGATAAAGATACTGTGAGATTTAAATACAAAACGGAATTTATATGAGAAAGTTATGGCAGTTTTAGGTTATTTAGGGGTCCATTTTTCAAGAACTTGAGAGATTTTTGACGGAGTCGGTTTTAGATTTGAATTTCGAGTATGAAGATGGCATTTTGAAGGTCAAGTCATACGTCGCAGATGAAAGAACATCTCTCAGACTATCTAGAGGAATTTGTTAGAAGTTTGTAGGATCTAGGATAGTGGAGATAGGAAGGAAGATATAAAGGCCTTAAAATGGACCAGAAACAGACAAAATGGCGCCTGGACGGTCATGCATGAGTGATTTCCAAAATCGAAGAATGTAGTGACCTTGATGAGATGTTAGAGACTATGCCTATGAAATTTGAAAGGAAAAGGACATGAGGAAAGCACCTAACTAGGAATCACAAACACTACGTGCAAAACGAATGCGATTTCCGGACGATAAGGAAAAGGAGGAAAAGGAGAATATTAATGGGGCAGAATGTGAACGAAAACAAGGCAATGACGAAGGTTCGTCATTGCAAAGAAGTAAGAATATTAATAAGAAGAATGTGAACGAAAACAAGGCAATGACGAAGGTTCGTCATTGCAAAAAAAAGGACTAGAAATGCAATCGTGTCACAACGATGTGCGTGCAATGACGCCATGTTTTTACGTGTCAAACGAAAGAGCTTCTCTCGCCCTATACAGAGCAATTTGTACGAAGTCTGTAGCTTCTGTGATATTGGAGATAGGTAAGGCGAAAGAAAGGCCTCAACAGTGACCTTGATGGGATGGTAGTGACAATGCCTACGAAGTTTGAAAGAAATTGGGATAGGGGAAAGGACGTAGGAAGGGCTCGCAAGCACTGCGTGCAAAAACCAAGGGGATGCATGTTCGTCATTGCAATAAAGATCGTTCTGGGGGTCAAAAGCGTGAACCCGATATGCCCCATAGACAATGCGTGTGATGCATGAGCGGAAAACGTACAGGATCTGTATTATGACCGGAGTTAAATTGTTTTTTCTCTCTCTCTTTATGTCTCTTTATGGGCCGTATTTGGTATCATTAGAAAGAGAATTTCATGATTGTTATTGTAAACCACTCTCTTTTTTTCTATGATAATCCTATCGAAACACGTGATGTAAAATAGAATTATAGGACAGAATGGCGTCTTAAATGGCCCCCTTGACCGATTTCAAAAATCCGGCCATGAGGTGCCCTGCGTATTGGAACTCGGCATGTCACTGCAAATTTTCAAGGAAAAAAAAGGACGTTTAAGGGGCGAAAAGCAGTCTGAAAAATGACGTCATAGCCGATACGTGTTAGAGACGGGCGGAAACTCGGCGGAATTCGTGTAGTGACCTTTGTTCAAATGCGATTTATTCACAATTTTCTGTGTGAACATATACTATACTTGGTATCATTCGAAAGGGCACTTCATTGCGGTCAGTTTGACACCATTGTTATCTTCGCGCAATGTATTGCACGCATTAAACGCGCTATTACGTAATGCATAGCAAATTCATCATTTTTGGCGATAACTTTGCGCCTACATATTCGAATTTTACCAAACTTGGCAAACAGTTGTCACGTATATGGATACATATGTCTGCTAAGTTTCATTGATGTAGGTATAAAGATCGCTAATTTAGAGCAATTTATATTTATTTCTCAATTTTCTTGAAAATGGCGAATTTGGAGGGCATTTTTCGCAAAGTCGGTCAGTGTTAGGGTATATAATTTTGTATATGGCTGGAAAGGGCATATCTTCAAGTATCTAAATCCAAAAAAGGGTACGGGTTTGCCAAGCTATAATGGAGATACGGCCACAGAAAGAAAGCCAATTTCCAGAACTTTAGAGGGCGCTATTTATGTTTTGCAAAGCCATTGGAGCGTGAAATTTGGCATGGCTATGTGCAATTATAAGATAAAGATACTGTGTGATTTAAATACAAAACGGAATTTATATGAGAAAGTTATGGCAGTTTTAGATTATTTAGGGGTCAATTTTTCAAGAATTTGAGAGATTGTTGACGGAGACGGTTTCAGATTTGAATTTTGAGTATGAAGATGGCATTTGAAGGGCAAGTTATACGTCGCAGATAAAAGAACATCTTTCAGACTATCTAGAGGAATTTGTTACAAATGTGTAGGATCTAGGATAGTGGAGATAGGAAGGAAGAAAGAAAAGCCTTAAAATGGACCAGAAACGGACAAAATGGCGCCTGGACGGTCATGCATGAGTGCTTTCGAAAATCGAAAAAGTAGGTGACCTTGATGAGATGCTAGAGATGATGCCTACGAAATTTGAAAGGAAAAGGACTTGAGAAAAGTACCTAACCAGGAATAACAAGCACTACGTGCAAAACGAATGGGATTTTTGGACGATAAGGAAAACCAGGAGGAAAACAAGAATATTAATGGGGCAGAATTTGAACGAAAACAAGGCAATGACGAAGGTCGTCATTGCAAAAAGGAAAAGGAGAATATTAATGGGGCAGAATGTGAACGAAAACAAGGCAATGACGAAGGTCGTCATTGCAATTACGCCACTGTTTCTTGACAATGTCTTATAGAGATGATTTACATGAATTTTCCAACTCATTTGCTCATCAATGTGCAAACCAAGGAATTTTGTTGATGATACCCTATCTATCAATACATTATTAAATGATACATCTCCTGGAAGCACTTTGATTGTATTACTAAAAAACATATAATTTGTCTTTTGCAGATTTAAAGACAATTTATTTGCTTGAATCCACAAAGTAACTTTACTTAGTTCGAAATTAACCGTTTCTAACAGAGTTTGTGAATTTTTGTGTGAATAGTACAAGCTGGAATCATCAGCAAATAAAATAAAATAAATAAAAAATGACAAAATATCAGATGAGAAATGAAAGTCATTAATATTATACAATAAACAAGAGCGGACCAAGGAGAGATCCCTGAGGAACGCCGCATTTGACATTCTGTAACCCTGAATCAAAACCGTTTAAAGAAACAAATTGTTTCCTGTCAGCTAAGTAGCTCTTAAACCAGTCCAGAGCTGTGCCCCTGACACCATAATGCGATAATTTCCCTAGCAAAATTTCATGATCTATATAGTATCAAATGCCTTGGAATAATCAAGAAATATACCGATTGTGTGCATCTTTTTGTCTATTGCTTGTGAAATCTTATCTATAAAGTGCAGCAAGGCATGAGAGGTAGTATGTTTCTCTCGGAACCCAAACTGAAAATTTGAGAATATTTTACTTTTGTTGAAAAATTCTAAAGTTCTAACATAAATCACTTTCTCAAGGATCTTTGAGAAGGAGGTTAGAAGGGAAATAGGACGGTAATTTGAAAAAGATTGAGGATCACCCTTTTTAAAAACGGGTACGACTTTTGCAATTTTCATGTTTTCGGGGACTATTCCATTTAACATTGATGAATTAAAAACATGAATAAGGGGTTGAATAATCGCTAAGATAACCTGTTTAATTATGTCATTATTGACACCATCGTAACCAGGACTTTTCCCAGCCTTAAGTGAATTCACAATAGTAAGCAACTCTTCCCTAACTAATGGGAAAAGGAATAAGCTTTTCTTGTTAGATTCTTTCAGGAAATCGTTAAAAGATTTTTGACAGGAAGGGACCGCCCGTGACAGATTAGGACCAATACTGCAAAAATAATCATTGAATTTTTCCACAATAATATTCTTATCTTCCACTAAACGACCATCAATTTCAATATTCTTTACATCAGAATTTTGTTTCTTTGACTTGAACACATTTCTTATCACTTTCCAAGTTCCTTTGATATCGTTTGAAGTTGCTTGAAACTGAGCAAAATAATATGTTTTCTTTGCTGCACGCAAGACTGAAGTAAGGGTGTTTTTATAATCAACGTATCGTTTACGTGATGATTCTCTTCCACTAACTTTATAAGAATAATACAACTTATTCTTCTTATTGATATACTTCAACAAGGAAGCACTGACCCATGGCATGCGTGGAATTTTCTTACGATTTCTAGTATTACATTTGGAAATCGGAACAATTTCATCATAGAGTAGCAAAGACTTATTAAAGAAATTGTTGAATGAAATATTAACATCCTTTTCAAGTAAAACTGCACTCCAGTCAGTTGCCGTTAGTGCTTCTCGAAACTTCTCAATGTTAGTAGGATTGTTTTTACGAATATATTTACATTCATGTTTATGAGCAGTATTACGAAAATTTTTAGTATATATTTGTACGAGCCAATGTCATTGTAAATGTAACTCTTGAATTCACTTCAAATGATCTTTGTGATGAAGTTAATGCAAATTATATTGGAATATACCTAATTGGTGGACAGTTGCCAATATCGATTATGAAGTATCAATAATTTATCACTGGTTCTTCTAACTGGATCGATTTACCAATTGAATCCCAATTCAATACCAATTGGCAATTTGGAGTACATGGAAAGTGAAACAATGGGTACCCATTGAAACCAATTGGCAATTGGTCCCCATTGGAACCAATTGGTCCCCATTGGTTTCAGTGGGGACCCATTGTTTCACTTTCCATTTACTCCAAATTGGATTCAATGGGGACATTCAATGGGGATTCAATTGGATTTTCGTCATGGGAATTGGATCTGGCTCCCATTACCAGACCCCTGATGCGCCGGCTTGAAAACTTTACCAGAAGAAAGCGATGTTTTTTCCTCTGATTGGCATCAGGTGAAGACGTGCCGAGGCGATGACAGCGATCGAAGTCAGCTGGGGTTAGTTTGACTCCAAGCTTCTCTCCAACCTCCATCACGACCACCTCCGGAATCTCCTCTGCAGACTCCTTTACTCCGAGGATTCGGATGTTGTTACACCTTCCCTGCTGCTCTAACGCATCCAGCTTTATTTCTAAAGCCGAACAAAAAACTGTACAGCTTTCTCCTTCCTGCTTAAGGCGCTTGATTTCCTCTTCCTGCGCTTTCACCTTCCCCTCCAAATCCATTACCCGCCCTTCTTGCTCCTCTAACCGAGCAGCGATGCCAGATACAGCCTCCTGGACTGCACCTTTCACCAACTTCTTTAGAAGACTGCTGCTTTTCAACTCGGCGATAACCTGCCGAGCAATGTCTGCTGACTGAGACTTGGTGGTTGGCATTTTGAGGTCGGATGAAATTAATGGTCAGTTCGGAGCAGGGCGGTAATAAATCCCACTATGTGTAAAGGTCAGAACATTCCATACACACTATGCACAGCACACTTGAACATTCCTAGCATGCACAGGATAGAACATACTACGTGAAGAACGTACAGCACACTTAGAACATGGAGCTATATATAGATGTCTCGCCAAAACCAGACTTATATGAACATTGATAACATGGCAGATTACTCCCATAAGGATCCGATGTAGATATTACATTCTTCCCTGAAGAATCAGTATGCAGGTAATGTAAAAGTATTTCCTCCAAACGTCCAAAATAACTTGTTAAACTTGAGATAAGAGGGAGCAGACTACACGCCGTCGTCGTCGCATCCTGTATTAGGGACTTTTAGATTTGTGTGGACTGATACGTGTGACGTCCATTCACGGCAGTGCATTAACAGGACGTCGATCGTAGCATAGACCTATTGTCTTCGTGCGAATCTAAAAGTCCCTTATTATTTATACATAAACAGGGCCTTCATGGCGTTTTTAATGCCGTTTGTATGTCAAATTACAATCATCTGATTATATTTTATGGAACCAGATGATAGGATAAGTGCATAGTCATGTCCGGCCCTGAGTTTAAGAGTTGTGTACGATATAGATGTATTATACATGTATAGTCAAACATTGTTTTTTAATGCAGAAACAGTCACTTGGGATGATAAATAAAAATTAAAGAAATCTGTTAGTCGTTAAGGACAAGTCCACAGACGCCAAGCAAATTAAATTGACCCGACATTTGCTACGGAGTTCATTCTAGCCTAATTTGGTAAAGATATAGGATAAGGGTTAAGGTTAACTTATATCTCTTAGTCTTGCGTAATAGTTTACGGGTATGGGTTTGGTGATACAGTTAGCGCTTGTTTCAATGTTAGATATATCCATCAGATTCGGTTAGAAATGATATCAAGGGTGAAGCAATTGTCGCCAGAGTTTGGAAAACCTGCTAGTGACCTATTTTTTTTGCTCCTCGCGTCAATTAGTTGGCATGCACCTTGTCGTCTGTTTTCTTTCTTTTATTCTTCTTTGTTGTTTTTTGTTTGTTCTTATCTTATTCGTTTTCTTTATACATTTTTCTTGATTAATATTGATTAGACACAATTACCCCTGGGAACCAAATATTTTTACAAGCATTGCTTCTTTTTGGTTCCCCCATATGTCACGTTATGTTAAATACAAAGAAATTGTTGATTATGTAATATTTTATTGTACTTTAGTCTTCAATTTATTCATTTACTTGTATTTCGTTTTTTAATGTATTGTTTGTTTGTATAATTACTTGTACAAATTCTATATCCCTTCAAATTTTTGAAATAATGTTGTTAATGTAAGAGGCACAATGTAGAAAATGAATGCAATTACCCAAAGCGCCCCTCCCCCATAGATTATTTTATTAGAACCACTTCTGCTTAAGGTTAAGGGTTAGGTGTAGATTTTGGCGAAGGGATGAAGGTATAGTGTAGTGTTGTTAAAGTGTAGGTGTAGCATGGGTGAAAGTATTTGGTGTAGTGTGGGTGCAAATGTTGGTGTAGTGTGTTTGAAAGTATTGCTGTAGGGTGAGTGAAATCGTGGGTGTAGTGTGGGTGAACGTGTGGTTGTAGTGTGGGTGAAAGTGTGTGTGTTCTGTGGATGGAAATGTAAGTGTAGTGTAGGTGTAAGTTTTTGTAAAGTGTGGGGAAAGTGTTGGTGTACTGTGGGGGCAAGTGTTGATGAAGTGCGGTTGAAAGTGTGGATGAAAGTGTTGGTGTAGTGTAGGTGTAGTGTGGATGAAAGTGTTTGTATTGTGTGGGGGAAAAGTGTTGGTGGAGTGTGGGTGTTGATGAAGTATGTGTGAACGTGTTGGTGAAAGTGTTGGTGTATAGTGTGTGAAAGTGTTGGTGTATAGTGTGGGTGAAAGTGTTGGTGTAGTGTAGGTGAAAGTGTTGGTGTAGTAGCGGGTGAGAGTGCTGGTTTATTGTGGGTGGAGTTAGTGTTGGTGTATAGTGTGGGTGAAAGTGTTGGTGTAGTGTAGGTGAAAGTGTTGGTGTAGTAGCGGGTGAGAGTGCTGGTTTATTGTGGGTGGAGTTAGTGTTGACATTTAAGGAGAAGACTCGCCTGGTAACTCCTTGGTGTAGCTAGGACACTGACCGCCAAGGAGCAATTGTCGTCGTGCCATAAAGCATGTCGTAGACCCTTCTCGATTCCTCACGAGATTCATAGAGCTATAGAGGTCTACCAGTTAACCCCAGCCAGACGACCCAAAATAACTTTATGTACACTCCAGAAATCTATGGTCAAAATATTACAGACTGGTAATTACTTTCTATATTTAGTAAGAGCAAGATGCTAATCTTGGTTAATTTGTGCGCCCATTGTAAACGCAACAAAAACTAGTAAGTGATAAAAGAGGTTCTGTATGATCATTTAAACGTGTTTTTGAAAGGGGGATCAGAAAGAGGATAGAAATACCATGTAGCAGAACAGAACAAGGAGATGACTTACCAAAGGGATTGTTGAAGATCTTTTGAAAATTTGACTAATAAGGGGTGTAAATTAAATTTGATGTTGCAGTTATACCCGTGATGTAATTTGTGTATGATTAATGTTTTATTGATTTGTAAGATTTAAATGTGATATAAATCTTCTAAGGAGGCAAAATATATCACTAACACACACACAACAGGCACACACACACACGCACCCACACCCACATAACACACATATACACCCACGCACACACACACACACACTCGCACACACACACACACACACACAAATAAATCGCATCACATGCATCGAAAACGTCCCATTTTATTAAGCAAAACACTTCAGCTCATCAAAATATTACCATATATTATTTATATAATCATCATGTATATTGCACTGAGTATTCTCCGATTTCGTATGTTTCCAATTAACTTATACTGCTTTTAACTCATAACCATCAACCAGAGGGAAAATTGTAAAGAGGGTGTCTCTCTGTCTAATCGCCATATCGATTGACTTTGGCGACCATGCTGTTCCGAAACTCTCGGCTCCTATAGCCTTCTCTATTAGAACCACTCACAGTTCTTTCACTCCTCTTTCTTTTAACAATGTCTGCAGACTGTCCATTCACAGTATCCTTCTTCTTCCCTTACTCCTACTTCCCACCATTTTCCATGTCAAAGCAAGATTCTCTAGGCCTTCTTTACGTGTAATGTGACCCATGAACTTCAACTGCCTAATCAACATCTCACGTATTATTATTATTTCCATTTTCGGTTTAACTTAATAAAATTTGGAGTGGACTTTAAAAGATTATTATTATTATTATTATTTTCCTTTGCACTCCAGCTCTTCTCAAAACTTCCTCATTACTAGCTCTAATAAATAGGGCGTACAAAGCGTTTCGAGGCATCTGACAGTATTTGACGCCTGACAAATTTTTAATTTGTTTCATGATTTTACCAAAACATAAACAATGGTTACTATTAAAATAACTGTCTCTGTTTTACTACATCTCATATCGCAAAAGGATGTATACAAAGTAATAAAAAAATTCATTACCATTTCTTATGACACCCAAAACCCCTATCATTGAATGTCATGATTTATATGACCAAGAATCCAAAGGAAATTTTCGATTTTCTAAAAAGCAGTGGCTAGAAGTGTATGTTTATATATTTTCACTTCATTTAAACAGGGTTGCCTCTTCAGTATATATTTATATTTGAATAGATATTTTGAATGCTTAATACATGGTCTAAATAGTGATATAAATCGACTGCCATATATTCCTGGCTGGAATAATGTGTCATTGAAAATACATAGTCTTTTTGTCAAATAAAATTTGCAGTCGAATCGTACTTTAGAAATCCATCATGTCCCCAGTGTTTTTAATCCTCACCATAACCCTAACCCTTACCCAATTTCTTCAACCCCTTCCCTTTCTCTACCCTCCTCTCGCTCTCGCTCTCTCTCTCTCTCTCTCTTCCGCCACTCTTTCCCTCTCCTTCCTACCTCTCACTCTCCCTCTTTACCCATCTTTACTCATCATACCACTTTCTGTATATTATCTTTTTACTGCTAAGAGGGAAGATCATAAAAAGGGCTTATAAAAACCTCCTCATTACTACCTCTAGTAAGTAGGGCGTACACACCGTTGTTAAGCATCTGATCATATTTTGCTACATGTGCGAAATGGGTTTCTGACGCTTGGCAATATTTTACTACTTTAAGAGTTCATCTATACTTGGTCTTATTTTCTCTCATAACATAACAATCTTTTGCCATAGAAAGAAGATTCGGGTGCAGCGCTCTTTAATAATTATTGTCTGCTTTGGCAGTGATGACGCCATGTAAGTAGTCAGTTTAATTTCACTATGCCAACGGGGTTTTACTTGTTTCATGATTTTACTAAAAACATAAACAATGGTTACTATTAAAATAACTGTCTCTGTTTTACTACATCTCATATCGCACTCTCCCTCTTTACCCTTGTTAATATCATCATACCACTTTTTGTATATTATCTTTTTACTGCTTCTAACTCATACTCATAAATAAGAGGGAAGATCATAAAAAGGGCTCATAAAGCGTTTCTTTAGCATCTGATCATATTTTGCTACATGTGCAAAATGCGTTTCTGACGCCTGACAATATTTTACTACTTTACGGGTTCATCTAAACTTGGTCTTATTCTCTATCATAACATAATAATCTTTGGCCATGGCAAGAAGCTCCAGGTGCATCGCTCTTACAAAAATTGTCTGTGCTTTGGCAGTGATGACGCCATGTAAGTAGTCAGTTTAAATTTCACTATGCCTAAGTAGTTTAACTTGTTTCAAGATTTTACCTATATAAACAATGGTTACTTTTCAATTAAATGTTGTTGTTAAACCATATCACAAAAGGATGTACACAAATTGTTCAAAAATTCATTACCAATTCTTATGACACCCCTAACCCCTAATTCATTGAATGTCAAGAATGATATAACCAATAATCCACACAGATCTTTTCATTTTCAAAAAAACCGTAGCTAGTATAGCAAGACATTTTTTCAAGACATATTTTAGTTATGTCATAATATTTATGCAGGGATTTATCCCATGTCAATTATGTTAAAGGTAATACAAAGTTTTGGGAAATTTTGAAAATTGGGTGAATAGTGAATCTTTACAATTTTGATATATTTAGATGCCCCTGTGGATGTATTATAAGCACTAAAAAAATTAACCCCTAAAACACTTCTGTTTTCGAGAAAAATTGAATGTAAACATTTACCGGTGCTCCCGGTAAATTTTGATAAATTTCAAATGGCGACTACGGCCGTACAATGGTAGCTGCGACCATGAAAATCTCGGAATATGTAGTTGTGATATATAATTTCCAAACGGGAATAGCTAATCGGTCGATTTTAGTCAAGAAACATTATTTCATAGCTAAACTAATATCTTGACCTTGAGAGGGAGCTATACAACATAAAGGGTTTATTATTTATAATTTCATAACTTTAGACTCGATTTCAACCGGGACAACGATCAATGAGTATTGTAGGAACGCATATGCTTCCGATATGTTAATTTAAACCAAATTCATGACCCCATACCGAAACTTTGTAATACCTTTAATATTGCTTGGTCAAACAGTCATGATAACTTTATTACTAAATCATTTGTTCTGCAAAAAGAAAAGCCAAAGGAATAATTTCTAATTCACCATATAATGCTCATACCTTGCCGATGTTTTCCTAGTTATATCTCCTAAACGTTATGACATTAATATATTGAATATTACTATAATTATGTTTATGTGTTCTAGACACTTATTATCATCTCTAATTACATCACAAGTTGTTTTAAATTGTAACATACATAATTCAAATACACGTAATGTAGTATACCATCTGTCAAAAGTTAGAACTAATATTTCAAAGAATACTATTTTCAGAAAGGTCCTCATTTATATGGAGCACTATTCCAAACTATCTGAAGAATCAACATAGTTTTAAACGATCCTTTAGATCGTATTTATTAAATTTTTACTCAGCAACTTAAATATAATATTTGATTTATGACGTATATATTTGTATACATTTTTTTCTGTATTAAGTTTTCCATTTCCTTTCTCCTGTGTCCACCTGCCTTTTTTTTAATGTGCTTTTTTAATTTTTTTTTAAAGGGATCAACGTTCAACAAAGCTAAATGCTCTTTTTTTGTTGACCCCTCATTGGACAGAAATATTTACTGGTAATATTATTTTATTTTAATTATCTGTAATGTTACCCTTCTACATCTCCCATGTGTATACTCTGTACGTATTGTGTATATTAAATGAAGAATGGAATAAAATACCTATACCTTACCCCATATATATATATATATATATATACTTCACTTTCATTTACACAGGGTTGCTTGTTAGTTATATATATTTAAATAGGTATTTAGAATGATTGTTACATGGTATAAATAGTGATTAAATTTGACTGCTAGCTATTTCTTGGTGGTATTAAGTGTGTTTGAAAATACCTTGAAGCTTTTTGTCAGATTAATGTGACACCGGCACAGCAAATGTTTAATGTTCCAAGAATTATCATCAAATTTAGTTACGCTCTGAAAAACGAATTCACACTGCCAAACCGACCCCAGACCGACCCCAGACCGACCCCAGACCGACCCTACACCGACCCCACACCGACCCCACACCGACCCCACACCGACTCCACACCGACTCCACACCGACCCCACACCGACCCCAGACCGACCCCAGACCGACCCCACACCGACCCCACACCGACCCCACACCGACTCCACACCGACTCCACACCGGCTAATTCTCGACCATTGCGGTTAACGTTCATATTTTGTTCAATGTGTAGTCGGTGTGATGGCGTCTCTTTGGTGTGACTGAAGTTTAATATCTAATCCTTTGATCCTATTCGCATCAAGTTTCAGCACTCGAATCGTCGGGTTCGCTCGGACATGGTAGTGATAGTTGCAAACCAGTCGTTTTGGACGGAAAAGTTGTTGAACAAAAGACCACATACCGTGCAGACGGCAAACGCTCTTTCGGGAAGCCCGGGGAGCCCGGGTCTCACCGGGTTCAACGTAAACACTGCACACCCGGTATGAACATGAATCCCTTTGGTAATTCAACATGGGAGAAGTCAATTCAATTTAAGACCTAACATTGACTCATTTATTTTTGAAACTTATTTGTATACTGGGTGGGTCATTTTTCACCAATAGTGGGGGTCTTCCATCTATCATATATCCTGACGAGATTTTATCTAATAATTACAATTGCTCGACTTGATATTGAAATAATTACAGTACGAACGTTGATTCATACCACATTATAAGTACATTCTCTGTGCGTTTTACATTGCAATATTGGTTCCCATAAACTGCCGCGCCGTAAGTTGAAATACAATTTTTCGTATATGTTTTCGTGAAATGATTGTGACAATACGATATAATCTCAATAGATAAAGTTCATACCTTCTCAGAACTTTACTGATCAAAAAAGATTGGTAAATAAAGATAATATTAATAAAACAACAGCAACAACAATAAAACAGAGACCAAAGCACCGCCTCGGTTTATTTCATTCTGCACGAGCTACAAGGAACCAAAAATGTAAATTATACATGAATATTTTTCCATTGAGCATGTAGGCTCCTAAGTAATAATAGAAGAAATAATAAATCAAAAATTCTCATTATAATACAGTGCGTCCCAGAAAAAACGAAACCGAGAATTATCAATGTTTTATCATAACTTAATCACAATAATAATTGATAAATGACACATATTTGTAAAGCTTAGAACCTCCTCTTTCATTTGTTGCAACTCATATGATGCATATTTACGCATGGGTGATTAAAATGAATTTGAAGAGAGTAAACCGAAAAATCATTTGGCGGACGGTATCTGAATTTCTAAGAGAAAATCACATTTCTAGAAAGTAGAGTTTCTGCCCTTTCACATGTCACTTCAATCAGGAAAAATGAGCAAGGAATGACAGAGTTATGTTTGTTTAAAGTAGTAGTGCTTGCAATTCCATAATTTTATCAAAGGAATTCGTTTTCACTGGCTGCCTGCCGTAGCAACAAGCAGAATTGACAATCAGCCATGCACGAAGTCTTTATCTTCGGCTGATTGTCAACGAAACGGAGTCAATTTTGTTTGTTGCTACGGCAGGCAGCCAGTGAAAAGGCATTCGTTTGATAAAATTAATGGAAATGCAAGCACTACTTTAATCCTTACTGTACCCCCCCCCCCCCTCGACATTTTCATAAAAATAACTATTTTGTGTTCATTTAGAAAAGAAGTTTCATATGAATAATGGGTTTCAATTAACATTTAAAAAGTGGAGTCTGACAATTTTTGTAATGATTCTAGTTCCCTGTATATTTCTAGATTTGATATTCATGAATGCGTATTCATAATTTATGCAAATTAACTATGTTTTTTCAAATATCATAAAAATAATGTAACCTCATGACTTTGAGATGAAGGAAACATTTATTCAATACATTTTCAACATTCTTCACAAGTCTACCGACAAATATGAAGATTTTTCTGAAAAAATGCATAAATAATTAGGCTATAACGACAAAAATTTGCATATTAGGAAAAAACTAATTATACTATCTCGTTCCTTACGTAAATATCTACAAACATGCACATTTTCGCGTTCATCGGACTTTCGACGGCCGAGATCATGGGGGGGGGGGGCTCCCAGTCCCCCCCCCCCACCCCTCCCAGTCACGAGGTGCTCAAAATAGCCCAGTACAGTAAGGGTTGAAAAACAGAACTTTGTTATTCCTTGCTTATTTTTCCTGATTGAGGTGTCATATGAAAGAGCGGAAACTCAACTTTCTAGAAATGTGATTGTTCTCTTTGAAATTCAGATACCGTCCGACTTTTTGGTTGACTATCTTCAAATTCATTTTAATCACTCATGCGTGAAAAATGCATTATATGAGTTGAATCGAATGAAAGAGGAGGATCTAAGCTTTACAAATATGTGTCATTTATTAACTATTATTGTGATTAAGTTATGATGAAACATCGATAATTCTCGGTTTCGTTTTTTTCTGGGAGGCACTGTATAGCTTATTTTCGCCGCATCTTTTGGATGGAACATAATGCAATTCACAGTGATAACCCTCCCCCCCCCCCCCCAAAAAAAAAAAAAAAAAAAAAAACCCATTTGTGAGAGTCTCTTTTTACTTTTGTTTATTACCGCGACAAAAAGATTTGAGAAGCTCTCCTGAAGTGTTTCCTGGGGAGCCACAGGACTGTGCTGACATCAAGGCAAGTGGTATGAATATCAGCAGAATCTATGGCATCCACCCTGAAGGCGTCGGAAGACCGTTCAACGTCTACTGTGACATGGACACCGCTGGTGGTGGTTGGACGGTGAGTCGAGGGTTCGAATCCCAGCCCGGCACTAAGGTCCTTTGGCAATTCAATTCACGGTTCGCTACTTTTCACCTAGGTGCAAATCGGATGGAGAATCAGGATGGTCACGGCGTGACGTAAATGTGCCCTGTAAAAGAAGCCACCATTATTGTCCTCCTTTCAAAGTTGAACGATGTGTTGGTTTATTGGTTAGATTTATTTTATTCAAAAATATACATATCGATGTATGAATAATATACAAACCAGTGATTGAAAAGACGCCTGGATTGCTATAGTTAGAGCCAAATTATCTCTTTCTCTCTCTCTCCCCCCAAACCCCAACAACAACAAACAAACAAATAACAACCAAAACCAAAGCCAAAAAGGAACTAGTAGAAATGTTTGAATTATTTAAGAAAGTATTTATCATCCACACTTTATACGCTCCTTGCCATAGGTCTTCCAAAGAAGAAAGGACGGTTCCGTTAATTTCAGTGGTAAGTGGTCACACTACAAGAAGGGCTTCGGGAGCGTTTCTGGTGAACACTGGCTTGGGAACGATAAGATTCATCGCCTGACGAGCCAGAAGACTTATGAACTACGGGTCGATATGGAAGATTTCTCTGGGACGACCATCCATGCCAGTTACCGCGAGTTCATGATTGGCAACGAGACGATGAATTATGATCTGAAGATAGGCGCTTATTCTGGTGGAACAGCAGGTACTTATTTCTCGCAATTATGACCCCTGTCCCTGGCTTCAAACATGGACCGGGATGGGGGAGGGGGGAGTACTATTTTGAGGTTATTGCGGGTGGGCGAATCCATGCAATGAGTCTAACTTAGCCAAGTATAACAAAACAAAATAAATTACTCTTTCTGGTATCACTCACATTTTGAAATGGTCATAAACAAATGTTTTTCATTTTTTCATGAATTTCATTAAAGGTAAAGACCAGTTATGGTCATGCGATTGCATTGTGAAAGAAACGTTGTGGAATCGATCAGAAAAGGTTGATCATCTAGCATCTAGCATCTGCAAGGTTCTGGAATCATCAAAATGATAAGAAATTTGGCCCATTCTTCGTAAAGTTACAAGCACTATACACAGAAAGATGTATATGGGACTACCCTATATCTCTCACAGTCCATGAGAGAAACAAATTTACCAAATATATGAATTAGTAGGCGGTTTTCCGGCAAATTTGTTATCATCATGTATGAGTCAAAACATATTCTTTCACATGATTGGTAATGAGAGCTTCCATTTCATTTTTTGAAATTGGGGCGTTTCCAATACTGGTCTTTACCTTTAAAAGGTTAATAAAGATAAGTCATATGGGACCCATTTGCCTTGGGGTATTTTATTGTTTACATAATCATGGTTTGGTTATATATATAAATACTTTAAATAAATAAATCAAAATCTATTGAATCCATCATCCTTTAACATGCAGGAGATCGCCTTGGTTTACACCGCGGACGTCAATTCAGTACCAGAGACCGAGACAACGATGGGACCGAAGATCATTGTGCCAGCTATTATTCATCCGGGTGGTGGTTTGAGGATCTCGCTACCCCCGCGGACAAAAGAGGCATGCTGTGGAACTTCAAGAGAATCCTTACGGGAAGCGAGATGAAGATACGCCCGTTACCCTTGAATGACTGAGCCGCGTCGCAAGGGACAACTGTTTTGGATCCGGAACCGGGAAATAAGGGAGTTTACAGATACAATCTGCGCATGGGCAGATAAAGGTCATTTGTACCAAAAAGGTAAAACCCACAGAGATGAATACTGGATATGCGCTCATGAAAGTTATGTAACATTATTCATTTATGCACCAACGGTACATTCTATGATACGCAGGTGGAAGTATTCTTTTCAAGAGGACAAACAAAAGGTATCCATGAAGCACATCTAGGACTTTGGCAGTTATTATTCTAATATGCTCAAAGTGGAACTTCTCCATGTGTAAAAGATCTGTGGATATTTGGGGTCATTTGTACCATGTGCTATCTGTAGACTCCCTTATTTTGGGGTGCTGCAGGAGTTGCTGGGAGCACGGTCGCAAAGTCTTACGAGAGCCCAGCTTAAAAACAATCCCAATACACTATCATGATAATAGTATATCCATTACATATAAACTGGTTATAAACTGGTCATAAACTGGTTATTGATATGGATTGATGCTCACTCAAAGTATTGATAATGCGAAATATTTATGTTTAAAGGCCCACTGCACTACTTATAGCTACTTGCGCCCTCTATATAACAAACAATGCCTAATCGGTGACCATTGGTCCCCCATGATCCTCTTTTTCTTATGTTAACTGAGAGCTGAGTTGATGAGATAACCACCTGTCCAGTGACCTTGCAGGGCAGTCTAATCCCTCCTGTAAACTACGGCAGATAAGCTTTAAAACATTAAGTTGACATTTGTGTTGTTGTTGACAATCTATAAAACCAAATCCCGAGAATATAATGAAATGGAGAGACCCCCATAAAACAGATAGTATCATACGTGGCACTTATCTTATTTTTTTGGCTTACATTTGGTACATTTACAAGGCTGCTGCAGAAAAAAGTTTAAAGCATTACAGAAAAAAAGTAAATTAAGAAACAGTGTAAACGGTTGATTTTCATAGATTTATTTTTTTTAATTACTTTTTCGCTCTCTGTGAAAATGCTGAATTTATGGACCACACGGAGAAGCAACAATAATCAGTCGACGTTTCTAGATTTAAATTCCTTGCCGGTTGTCGGTATTCGGCGAACTATTAGAGATAAATCGGCGTCTGATCATATATCATTTCGTCGATCAGCGGCCGATCCTTTCGCAACTATATTTGGCCTCATAATAGTCGGCAAGCACTGGGGATCGATCTGCGATCAACCGGCAATCATTCTTAGAACTCTCGCCTTCCCTTGAAAGACAAAGAAAACCTTTCCACGACCAGTTTGGTCTATGTACGACTTCCTCCGAATTGTGTCACGTTCTCTTTATTCTCTAAAAGGGATTGGGTAACTTTGCCTCAGATTCTGAAACAAAATCCTGAATTAAGCTCATGCTACAATGATAATCATAAACCTTTAGGTCAGTCAGGAACACCATGATTTTTACAAGCCGAATGCCTGTCTGATTATCAAGATATTTATGATTGGAACTCGAAATCAAATTGTGGGTTTTCCTAACGGTTTTCATAACACTTCAGTCTTGACTTCTGGAGAAAATGAGTCGGTCACTCAAAGATTTTTTACTTTTTAGAGGCACTAATTCATGCTCATTTTGAAGCGCAATTTTTTTAGGGCTTTAATATTACACCGTATCACAGACACTGATAGGGCCATGCATCTCAGATTTGAAATTTAAACGATGCACCTCAGTCGCATCATTTAAGAGAAATTTAAGAACTCATTTTTTTTTCTTTGTAATTGTTATTTTTTAGAGTGCAATGCACTTGGAGAGTATATAGTTATTCTGTTTTTATTTTTTAAAATGTAAAGCGCCTTGAGCATGTTCACGTAAAGGCGCTATATAAGTATCAATATGTATGTATGTTTGCTTTTAATATAGTTTTCTTTGAGTTTTGCACAAGTTCGATTGAAAGCAGTAATTTGGCAGAAATGCGAGCATTTTTGCCAGAATCGGGGGGGGGGGAATAATTGTTTGCACTCCCAAAGAGCCCCTAACTAAAAAGGAGAGAAAATTGCAGGAATTTATCATATACTGCAGTGTTTATATTCAGCTTTCTAGTGCTCTAGCATACACAACTTCAGCATTTTTTTGTCTCTCTCGGTCGCTACGCTCACTCGAGTATTTTGTTAGCACACGCAGTGTTTTTTAACTTTAAAAGTTATGCTTAGTATAAGCACCGGAATCAAGGAAGCAGATGCTACCATCTATTAATCTATCTTCTATCAATGCATGGGAACAATAGTTCTTTTCCCTACAAGATTATAGCGTACATAATTTTCAGTAAAGCTACCAGCTTACAAGTGCTCTTTAAATGCAATTTCACCTTTCCAAACCTAATGTTTGTCCTTAATTGGACTCCACGCTCCCTTCCATAATAAATGTACACAAAAAAGCGGCGTATGTTAATACTGTAGAAATCCTGTCTCCCAGTGGCGCCAAAAGCGAGGGGACTAGTGGGTCCTTCTATCGGTGAGGGGGCCATTTATGCCCCCTCGCTTCTCACAAATATCTCTCTACAAAACAAAAGCAGTTAAATCCTAATTTATGCTTCAGTGATTCATTATTGAAAGTTGTCACACGACCTTCTTTAAATCCCAAGGATAACCATTTTTTTTCTTCAAATCACGGCTAACAGACTAACTTATGATCTCGTGATATGATATCTAAACGTGTCAAATGCACATTTTGACATGCCCAATATGCGTAAGGTGCATAAGGTATTAGTTTAGAACAGCACATGAAAACTCAGATATTAATTAACATCAAAGGTTACATAAATTCAAGATATAACATTGCCAGTAAACTTTCATGAAAAAACATAGCATCCGAAGAAAACTTTTAAATGAATTACATTAAACAGAGAATGCGAATGAAGCTAAGATTGTGTAATCATAACGAAGAGAATATCATTAATTTTGGTAGTAATTTACCATTCTACTGAGTCTGAGTTGACAGTGGCCCTTTTCTATTAAAATGCGAATAAGTCAGCAATTGTTTTCGGACTAAAAAAACACATTAATTGCTTCAGCCATAACTCGGTAAACAAGATGGTTTGGCAAAACCTTTTGAAAAGGCTGCTTCTCAGTCATCCGTGGAAGCTGAGCTATGAATTATGTATAATTACCCCAATTATAGCTACTCTTAAAAATAAAAAAGTATTTCAATGTCATAAAGCTTAGACTGTTAAATGGAAATAAATCGAAGTTAGGTATCCCTAATTTGACACCCACTTCATACATGTAGATATTTATCTCTTTCTTCCTTCTCTCCATCACTCACACAGGCTTCCTCTCTGACTATCTTGAATACACTGTTCATCAGTGGCGTAATGAGCAAAAACGTTTGGGGGGGGGGGGGGGCTTACAAAAAAAATCCGAATCACCCCCACTCTAACATACAGGCCCCGCTGAACGTTTCTCAAAGTGGGGTCTAAGGGCAAAGCCCCGGCGGGGGTCAAGGGGCTCAAGGGTATTGGCATCAGTGGCGGATCCAGGAATTTCTTACTGGGGGGGGGGGCGCAAGATGGCATGGGGTGAAATATATGTAAAACGATGAAGCGACAGAACGAGGCTTTAACTGCGAGGGAGCGGAGCGACCAAGCAGGGGGTGAGTCTGGGAGCGGGTTCTGGCCCCCTCCCAGAGTAAGAAGCATTTGCAATTTTTGAACCAAATTAGACGCATTATCAGGCACTTCCTGGAGTAATATGACCTAAAATTGCTTTTTCCTACCCCTTCCAAGAGTAAGGATATTTTGCAATGCGAGAACCACATTTGGCGCATTAATGTCCACCGGCACTTCCTGGAAAAAAGAGTCCTTCTGATTGGTTAGAAGTTAGAGAAAAGTGATCTGTGACGACGTTGTATAAATTATGCTTTGATGCCGTACAATTCACAAAGACGGTGGTCCGGTACTTCACCAGTAGTACTTGCAAAAATTATCTCGAGTGTATAAACTGTGTCATTATCAGGGGCGTCGCTAGACCTTTTTGAGTGGGGGGAGGGGGGGGGGGGTGTAGAGGCCACCGATCACCGACAAAACGAGCCACCAATTACCGACAAATATAAAAACGTCAATGTCCAAATGTCTACAAATTTAACCCTATAAACTCGGGGCCAGGAACTAAGTTATTTTTCAGTTCTTCCCCTCCCGCGCAAAGCGCGGAAGCCTTGAAACTTCCATAAATTATTAGAGAAAGAAGACGATCCGTTGTACCGTTCTCGATTCTTAATTCTTGTTACGCCCTTCCCGCGCGAAGCGCGGAAGCTATGACGTTTCATTCAATTATTAGAGAAAGAAGACAATTCATTGTACCAGTCTCGACTCTTAATCCTTGTCTGAATTCAGTCCCCTTCCCCTCCCGCGCGAAATGCGGAAGCGATGACGTTTCAATAAATTATTACTCTTAACACTTGTCTGAACTCATTTTCGCCCATCCTGCGCGAAGCGCGAAAGCTTTCACGTTTCATTAAATTTATAGAGAAAGAAAACGATTCCTTGTACCGTTGAACCGTTCTCGACTCTTAATCCTTGTCTAAGTTCAGTTCCCCCCCCCCCCTTCCGCGCAAAGCGCGGAAGCTTTGACGTTTCATTAAATTATTACTATTAATCCTTGTCTGAATTCATTTTCGCCTATCCTGCGCGAAGCGCGGAAGCTTTCACGTTTCATTAAATTTATAGAGAAAGAAGATGATTCATTGTACCGTTGAACCGTTCTCGACTCTTAATCCTTAATTGTCTATATTCAGTTCCCCCCTTCCGCGCAAAGCGCGGAAGCTTTGACGTTTCAATAAATTATTACTATTAATCCTTGTCTGAATTCATTTTCGCCCATCCCGCGCAAAACGCGGAAGCTTTTAAGTTTCATTAAATTATTAGAAAAAGAAGACGATTCGTTTTATCGTGTCTTTGTCTGAATTTAGTTTTCCCCCTCCCACGCGAAGCGCGGAAGCTTTGTCGTTTCATTTAATTATTACTCTTAATCCTTGTCTGAAATCATTTTCGCGTTTCATTAAATTATTGGAGAAAGAAGACGATTCGTTGTACCGTTCTCTACTCTTAATCTTGTCTGAATTCAATTTCCCCCACTGGGGCCCGATATATGTGCAGTGTTACCGATGTAAGTATGGAACGCTCGTTCGCAAATCTGTGCATGTTCAGCGTAGCCCGAGTGGTGATGGGTAGCATGTTATCTCCCGGCAGTGCTTTGCACAGTAGCTTCTTGAAAGGATTTCTTTTACTAGTGTTACTGTTAGTGGCCACTATATAAGGCCCTAAGCGACTATAAAAAATCATATGCTCTTCCTGGCTATTTTGGGAATGGGTCAGTCTGCAAGAAATAATGGAAAAAAACTAGCATTTTGTTGAAAATCATGTGATATCACAAACATTTATACATCACTTATGAAAATAATTCATGGTTCAATTTTATTTGGGGGGGGGCTGGCTCCCCCCAAGCCCCCCCCCCCCACTAGTACGCCAGTGTTGTTCATACAATTTAAACAACACAACAACTTTATACTGTATTTCTAACGATATAATCCCCTCTCTGCTTTGTCTGTTTTCACCTCTTTGACTCATACATGATTCATATTTTTCTCGTGTGGCAACTGCTTCCGTTTATTCCATCTGTACATGCATATAGTCTACATATATATTACTCAGATTCAGATTCATTCATTCAGTTTCAGATTAATTTTATTGGTCCATTTGGAAATTCATTTGTTGGCATTACATAAGCACATGAACAATATACAATATAAAATAATATACACAAATAGATGATACACAGTAGCAAATGTACAATGACATATATTCATATGGAAACACGGATATAAATCGTTTTTACATAGTGGAATTATATAAGAAAATAGAATAAATAAATGGCATCCAACACTATTGAAAATGTACGATTGCGTAGAATTTGGAAATAGTATTGTTATTATATTTGTATTATTATTATTTGTATCATCGTTATCATCATCATCATTATCATCGTTATCATAATTATTATTGTTACTATCATTATTATTATTATCTGGTGTTTTTTGTATTATTTTCTATTATTTCAGTTAATTTGCTTAGCCAAATCATATATTGTTAAAGGTTTTTTGTTGTTGTATATTAGAGTAGCAAGGAGGTCTACATTTAACAAGCTTTAATTTTCTTAGCAGACCCCTCAACATTTCCCCATTACTTTCTTATTGAAAATCTCAATCTGCTCATTATGCTCGATCTGATTTTTACTTAATTCAATGTAAATATTTGTCACAAACTTGAATAATTTGTGGAATACGGAATATCAATAAATGTTGTCATTATTTGACTAACACCTCACACAAAACGACGAGATCGACTCCAGACCGACAGCATGACAGAAGTATGGCTGAATTTTGGCTTAGGTGTGGCTGAGGTATGACTGAGTTATAATAATAATACTACAGCATTTGTTATGCGCCATCAATCTAGTAAACTATTCTGAGGCGCAGAGGCTGATTATTACCCTGGCTTTAGCACGGCTGCCATTACGGCGCTCTAGCATATCAAGGAATTAATTCCTGCCAGGTACCCATTTACATCACCTGGGTCGAGTGTGGCAAATGTAGATCAATGTCTTGCCAAAGGATATTAGTGCCGCGTCGGGACTCGAACCGCAGACCTTGTGATCGACAGTCCGGTGACGTATCCACTCGACCACGACACGAGGTATGGCTGAGGTATGACTGAGGTATGACGAAGTGACTACTAAGTGTGACTGAGTCAAGACTGAGTTATCATACAATAACATTGAATCAATTGAGAATAAATATCAAACAAATTGCGATATATCTAATGGTTCTGATTTTTCAAATGTCACGCAAAATTGTCATGTCGCTGTTGCATGACATTCGAGCAACCGTCGCGCGACAATGGCAAGTACAAAAACTCCTTAATTTGGTTCCGCGAAATGTCGTGCAAAATTCGTGTATGACATGAATGCGGACTCCATGCGAATTTAGGCCCAAACTTTGCCGGTGGCTCGTGCGACATTCGTAAATTTATAACGATTCATTGTGATTCCAAGTGAAATTTTGTGTCTCGAACAGGTCGTGAGCTGTCGCAGCCCGGTGAGATTCTAACTTTACAACCAAAATTTGTAAGCCTACATCCTCATTCAGTGACGGTCAAATTATTTCAGACTCACTGTTTTGCTCCCGCCCCCCCCCAAAAAAAAGGTAAACAACGTATGATTAATAGTAATTGTCAAAATGCTATGAGGAATATCTTGATCTTTTAAACATTATGAGTAGTCGATCTATCCACGGAATTTAACACGGGTTGACAATGGATATGGACAAATACAGAGAAAATGTAAATGCTAAGTTCAGGATATGAAACCATACCTACGAAAGTCAGTAATGTTTTACTCCTAAGCAAATATGCTCCCTTTTAAAGATTTTGTAGTAGCAGAAAGAAGAAGAAAATCTGATACACAGGGTCAGATTCTGATAAAAACGACCTCTATGGTTTGGGATATGTACTTGGAAGGTTCATTAATGGTGGGTTCCCACTGCCGATTAAACCAACCCGACCAAGCCCGATCAAGCTATTTTGGCCTGGTCGGGCTCGGTCGGCAAAGGCGATCGGGGTCGGTCTTACCTTGATCGGTGTCGATCTGGCTTCCTACACAACAATTTTTGGCATGTCAAAAAATATCGTGTAGGGGTCGAGAAGGCAAGCGATCGTACAGCGCGGGGGGGGGGGGGGGGTAGACAAAAAAATCCCCATCACCGGGCCACTCTTACATGCAGGCCCCGATGAACGTTTCTCGGCGGGGGTCAAGGGGTGGAGCCCCAGGAAGCTCAGGGGTTTGGGGCAAAAAAATTACGGTCAGATGAGCAAACGTTTTTTTTTGTTGTTTTTTTCGCCCCGGAAATTGGAAAATTACGTCGTCAGATATTTCGTTCAATGGCTTGGGGGGGGGGGGGAGGAAAGACAAGGGGTTTTGGGCATTTAATTGCGGTCAGATGAGCATATATTGATACCTTATTTGTGGCTTATTTGTTGCTCAATATAATAAGATAATAATAAAATAACAAGAAAAATATCACGGCTCAAATCTTCATAGGATGAATACTAGCCTAGGCTTTACAGTAACACACTGTAAAGTTATAGCCGCGCCAGCTCAGGAAACGCAGTCGCTTCTTGGTGGAGTGTTACAGCCGGCTAGCACTAGCCTTTTGACAAGGCCTCGTTGACTCTGGCTAAGCGGCTGAGATGAGTCTAGATACCCGGAGTGAACGCGCGACCGAATGACGAATGTCATGAGGCCTTTTGGAAAGTGGGTTTCACTGCTCCGCATGAATTATTCATAGATACATATTAGCATGCCAATACGCCTACTTTGGATTTATTGACCAATCAGAACGGCGATCTCCCAGTTGGCTTCGTTCGTGATTCGTTCCATGTAGAGCTAGGTCAGTGGTCTTAGCACGTACGTAGTAGTTCATAGCATGTAGGTCCATGTTCGCACTACGTAGAGTTTACTGTGTGTGTGTGTGTGTGTGTGTGATGGATACTATATGCTGACGTCGTGCGAGGATACGTTCGCTGATTTGACGCTACCATTTCGGTAGAGAATTCCAGTCGGAAACAAGGGTTAACATAAGAAATCCAGGTTTTCGCGATTAGTCTCTTTTTAGTCGCTCGGCGTCTATCAGGCATGTGGCCTTGTTTAAAGGCTAGCTAGCACCGGCGAATTGAAAATCATAAACCGCTCGACGAGATCTCATCGGCTTGGACTAGCAATGTGCCATTTGCGCAGTCTACAACAGGTCAACATCTACGACTGATTCCTATCGGTAATCAAGCTATGAACTGAACTTAAAATTATGAGATGTGCTCTAATGAAATTACCTACGGTAAAATCCTGATTGTTTTTAAAAAATATTACCGTCGCTGACTTAAATTAGAGTTCATTCAATCAGTTAATATTCTTTGGTCAGAAGAAAGAAAAGAGGATGGGGTAGGGGGTTAACCGGGTAATACGTTGTGACAATGCGGAGAGCCCCTCACTGCAATGACGAACACATCACAATCATTTCTGAGACCTTCACACAAAATGGATCTTTACCTACTTTTCTTGATATCATAGGGTATCACTGCGATGTCAATGTTCGCCTGAAGATTTTCTGCTTCACTGAGATGTATTTGACAAACTTCTATTATAATAGAAATTCACTTAAAATAAAAATGTTTCATTGTTCGTAATTGAATAACTTGAAAGTTGCAGTTCATACAACCGCCATTTCCGTGCTCGAATCGTAGGGAATTCCGGGAATGAAAAAAATGTTTTATGCATGACCTAATACTTAAAACATTTTGTCGATGGCCAATCAACAAACAGTAGTTGGCGTATTTTTTACGTCATTGTCATGAATATTCATTGACCCTCCAAAACCGTCGTTCGGACAAAACCCCCATAATGCATCCAATGCAAAACTTATGAAATGTCAAAGGTCACGATTTTAGTTGTCCATCTAGTCCTCCTACGGAGGACATACTGTGTATAATCGAATCTCTTTGGGATTCACAATGAACAGCGCCCCCGCCGGTAAGCCGCGTCAGGCCAATTTTTTAGCTCGCGGTCGACATTCTCCCACCAGTATAGGGCAGCAGAACGCTAGCCACTGATAAAAGGATAATTTGGATTTATGAATAGGAAAATAGGGAGAGAGAGATGGATTGAGAGTAGAGACAGGGATAGAGAGAAATAATAAATGTGTGTGTGTTTGTGTGTGTGTGAGAGAGAGAGAGAAAGAGAGAGAGAGAAAGAGAGAGAGGCACACACACAAACGCGCGCGCACACACACGCACACACACCCACACACACACAAATCTCCAGCCCGGCATGCCTGAAGGCTAATAAACAGGTTTAGAGTACACATTGAGAGTGGCCGATATGAACCGGATACGGGGTCATCCTGCAGATCACTTCCTGTTTCCTTTCTCTTACACCAGAAACAACAAGCAACGTAGCACGTCATCAGTTATATACACTAGATTTCATCAATATCTACTTGATAGATCGTAACTCCATGATGATGAGTAATGCTCTGATGGACACTGGACAACTCCACTTGATAAGGAAACACACAATAGTTTAATATTGTTAAGACGTGATGATAATAGTAATAACCATTTTTTTTTTTATCGCGCAGTATTTTGTTCCTTATTTTATCTGTCCGATTTGAAAGAGAGGGAGAGAAAGAAAAAGAAAGGGATAAGTGAAAGGGAGAAAGGAAAAAGAAGTAGAAGAAGAGCAAGAGCAAAGGAGAAAGAAGGAGAAGAAGAAGAGGAAGAAGAAGAAGATGAAGAAGAAGAAGAAGAAGAAGAGAAGAAGAAGAAAAAGAAGAACAAAAAGAAGAAGAAGAGGAAAAAGAAGCGAGTCGAAACAATAGATAAGAGTGACAGAGCATGCTGCTTATAGTTTATCATAGGCAGTGTTTCTATAAAAATAAAAAAAAATGACAGGTGAATTTCTTTTTTAAAGGGGTCGCCGGTATATTTCCGGCAGTTCATTTCAAGAATATATATTAATTCATTCTGAAAATATCGTATTCGACAAAAGTTCATATAATTGGTATGGGTATAGTATATAAGAGAGACTAGTGGGAATATTTCTTTATTATCTTTATGTAGTGTATTGGGTAAGTAATTGGGTCATGTCAGTAGGGGTCAATGTTTCAAGGATTTTATATTCGAATTAACCCAGAATAGAGAGGAATTTCATGAATATGACCAAGATAGATTCCCTTTGAGGGCCTTTCCATTGTATCTATAATTCTTAATTCTGAGTTAACGAAATGCCCGGTTCATCGCCAGGAGTTGTAATAATAATAATAATAATAATAACTATTTCTTATATGGCGCTTTTCAGGAGGGCCCTATCAAAGCGCTTTACAGATATATATATTATTACCCCGGTCATCGGATTCAGGCTTACCCGCACACAATGTATACACATTCTCCACTCCCTGGGGAGCATTCCAGCCAGGCGTACATACACTGTTGCCCATAAAGATGGAATAATTTGTTCGCATCTCTTTTAAATAAATCATTATGCCAATATTGTTTTTTTGTTGATAGACGAAGTTTATAACTTTTAGACCTTGATTGATTATAATTCTAAAGAGTCTTAGAGATTGATCAATACATTTCTGAGAAGATATACATTCTTCAGATCAAGACTAAACCATTTCGTCACAATCATTTCATAAATAGAGGATTTTCTTTGGAGAAATTCATTATATATTTCTCTGCCAGTTGAAGGACAAATAATGCCTCATTTTGGGACTAGATCCGTCGTCAACGTTCTTTTGATTAATATATAGGCCATCGTTGCAAACTATTTCGTCCATTCGCTGTTTTGCAAATGTCCATCGTTAACAATTTACTTTCATTTTTGTTCCTTGTATTAATGTATATATTTTTTTTTTCTGTCATCAATGAGAAAGCCCTTTAGACTTACATGTACATAAATACATCAGGGAATATAAAACAACTTAGTCAACATAAAATATTGAGATTTTGAAAACGGCCATTTAACAATAATTTCAAACAACTAACGGATAATCACTCTTATATGGATGTACACAAGACCGAACCACAAAACTTGCCAAACTTAAAAGGTATTTCGAGTGATAATATAATACCTGCATAAAATAATAGTGGTCCGTCAAATATAACTTTTTGTATCATCTTGAAGAAGAAGGGGGGAAGAGGAGAAGTACAAAAAGAGGTAGAAGATAGAAAAGTGAAAAAGAAAGAGAAAGAAGACAAGAAAGAGAAAGATAAAGAAGAAGAAGAGGAAAGAGAAGAAAAAGATTAAGGGGAAGAAGAGAAAAATATTTTTTTTAAATACCGGGGAGAGAAAAGTGAAAGTTAGAGAGAGAGAGAGAGAGAGAGAGAGAGTATAATAACGCGAGAGACTGAACGAGAGAGAGAGAGAGATAGAGAGAGAATGAAAATATGCAAAGGGAGATAGAGAGAAAGGGGGACTGGGGAGAGAAAGAGGGAGAGAGAGAAAATATGCAAAGGGAGAGAGAGAAAGGGGGACTGGGGAGAGAAAGAGGGAGAGAGAGAAAAAAGAGATAGAGAGAAAAAAAGAGATAGAGAGAGAGAGAGAGAGAGAGAAAGAGAGAGAATGAAATAAAGATTAGATAGAGAATTATTGCATAGCAAGTGAGTAAACGAGAGCAAAAACCAAAACTTGGCACACGATGAATGGCTTACTTGAAGGGGCGGTACAAAGGAATGGCAACCCATATATGGACTACATTCTAGGAAATTATATAGAGACATGAAAGGCAATATAAGACAAGAATATATTCATCAATTGAAACAAAACGTGTAAAGAATAAGACATGATTCTCTAAACATGTTTCCGTCTTTTTATGTTCTTTTGAATGATCATAAACCAGAACGACAACCCATGTAGTGTATGCATTCATTTGTAGAAAATGAAACGGAGGCGTGAAAGTTATTACAAGACTACAAAATATTCATTTATTGAAACTATCTATCAAACATTATACGATAATTTATCATGATTCTTAGCATACAGGGAAACAAATAACAGAAAGTAAGTATCAACAACAATAACAAAAAGATGAATATTTGATTACCTGAGAAAAAAGAGAATGTTTGATATTTTGTTTAAATAGCATGATAGAAAGAAGGCTAATTAGGGCTAATATGGAGGGGTGGTCTACCGTTGCCATGACAATCTGCATCATTTCCCGGAACTACTACCAGGAAGTGTTCATATCAGTCTTTTCACCCGCTGAACCAGACGACCGCCACTAGCGGGCTTACCAGATTACCCGAGCCCATAGACAGTCCTTCGTACAAACCCGCGGGATCCATTACCCAAAAAGCTATATTCGGAGACATTTTTATTGGATATTTAGACGAGTGCATCACACCAGCAATTGGTGGATTAATACACTATAGAGTTTCCCCTGACCGCGTCACGTTTACAGCTGATGCTGTGTCAAACTCGCGACGCTTCAAAACTTTTCTCATGGGACTGCTTTAGCGTTTTGTTTTTTTAAATCGCAGAGAATTGTTTTACTCAATCTTGTGTTTGTCAGAGCGTTTGCAAATGTCTTAGTGACAGTTAAGTCATAGGAATAATAGTGGACGATTGTGTTTTGGGGAGTATCGGGAATCAATTCGATATATTTACGTCAGATTTGTATGGAATAAAGACATCTTCTCATCGGTTTGGATAAACATTTTATTCCTTGTTTGGACTATAATCACGATGGGGTGGATACGTGGACCGTGCCTTCTTCTCTTCATTTTGATAATTACCCAGAGCTCTCGTAAGTATAACAAACGATTCTCTTAAGTTTTCCTCTTGTTAATAATATATCCAGTGATCGTAGTGAAATGAATTGAAAATTATATATTTTCATCTTTTGCCCAAAGCCCACCTTATAATGTTACTCTTCAAATATACCTTTTGGGTGTTTATATATGTAAACTGTTTTGCATATTTCCCATGTATACTTTTGATGAATGTGTCAATGTATGTTATGTAATGTCTTTCATTGTATAGTTTATACTTTCCTGTACATTGTTCTTGAAAACATATAACTTGACGTATTGTGTAATGCCCTATATTTTTGCAAGATAAAGGTGATATAAGAAGGAAAACATATGTCTGCCTTTAGAAAGTCGACAAGCTACACACATACCAAAAAGTTATATATTCGCTTGTTGAACCGGGAAGTGTTTTCAGTTCCCCTATTAATTGCAACCACAAATCAAAAGCAATTTCAATACCATTTGTATATCGTATTGGAATCATGTGCCTACGTAATTGGTCATTGTAATGTTCACATAATTCAATGAAGATTAACACGGGCTATACAAAAAACCTTCACTCGATTTTTCGAAAGGCTTTACGATGGTGTTCTTAGCAAGTTTTGTAAGCTTTGAAAATCGGAAGTACATAAGCCTATATATTATGCAACAACTAATATGTCTTGACAAAACCAAGATAATTAAGTAACAATCATATAGCCTACTAATCTAATTTGATGTCGATATTAAATCTTTCGTTCCGATATGTATCTCCAAATGATTGGTACTTCAATTCATAGTAGTGCTACATAATGAAGAAGGGATGAATAGTGGATGGAGGCCCATATTAAAGCCACTACAAAATCTAAGATAATTGACCCCGAAGGGCGAAAGCGTTATGATATTGCGGTAATTGAGTTTAGAAATAAGAGTTCTTATTATAATTATATGGCATGTTGCTGAACTTCCCACAAGTCCCTATAAATAAGCCTACACTATTGTCAAATCAAAAGAAAACTAATAAAGAGAAGGATAATCAGCTGATCAACGATGTAGGAATAAACTAAGAGTGTTATATAAAGGAGGATAAGACAGACGAAGTGGTCAAAACTGAATAGTGAGAGATAGAGAGTGTGTGTGTGGTTGAGAACAATATATAAGAGAGTATGTGAGAAAGAGAGAGAGAGAGAGAGAGAGAGAGAAAGGAAGAGGGAGGAAAACAAAGAGAGAATGTAAGAAACAGAGAGAGAGAGAGAGAGAATGTGAACTATATAGAACAAGAGAAGAAGAAGAAAAGGATGTCAGCCTTGACATCATTTTTTATTTCATCAGCTTACACGTGCATTTGAAATGACCTAAATTAAGTTTGATATGTATTTTTGACGCTGTTTTATACTTTGTACCATTATTAATGTCTCGAAATATGACATAATTGCAGGAACAAATGGAGAAGAAATCGTCATCATCAACTCCACGCCGCTAGTGACGGGGGCCGTCACCCGGTTGGTGTGCCTCGATGCGAGCGGGCAGCTAAGCGCAGATGAACTGTCTGTTCAGAAGGTGTTGCCAGCGGACGAAGGGCTCCCCGTCCCTGCCGCTCCTTCCCTGGTCGACCCGGGTCATCTGGTGGCGGAGTGGAACTCCAGCTGGGCAGATACCCGATATGGGGTCTACTCCTGCCACGGTCTCGACGAGGCTCATAAAGTTATGACGGTCAAGATCAACAGAGATGGTAAATTTGATTACATTGTTTCTATATAGTAACCATTATGCTAATGTGTAAAATGATGACGTGGATCCTAATCAAATGATTCACTGTTAGAACAAGTATTACAATTTTTAAACAAGTTGGTTAAAATTTTAATCAACCACGGATTACCAGGTGAATCACACAATCGTTGGTTAAACTTTAACCAACAGCCTGTTGATTAAAATTTAACCTGTGGTTGATTACAAATTTTAATCAATTATTGGTTAAACAAATTTGCTCAATGTTGGTTAAAATGGTGTTGATTAAACTTTAACCATTTGTTGATTAAAACTTTAATCTTTTGTTGGTTATTTATGCTTTGTTCGGGGCTGATTCACATGTTGTTGGTTAAACTTACATGGGTCGTTGGTTAAAATTGTAACCATTGTAGGTTAATTCTTTTTTGATTCACACGATGTTGGTTAAACTTTAGTGGGTTGTTGGTTACAGTTATAACCACTGTTGGTTAAACTTACGGGGGTTTGGAGGTCTTATCCTCGTGTTTGCAGGTAAGAAATTGTTTAATATGATTATCATCAATGCTAAGATTGGAAGGAAGACGTGAAATAAGGTTCTTGCTCAAATTAAAAACGCTTTGTGTCCCGGCCCGTAGGTTGTAGCTCAGTCAGTAAGTGTAACTCTAACGGATGACCTACCCAAATTGCATGCATGACGACGTTTTACTTTATGATGACATCTTATTTTATATTAAATTGTTTTAAACAATTAGATACAATTAGATTTAAAAAATAAGATTATTATTCATGCATGCAATTTGGGTAGGTGATCCATAATAGGCCTACACTTCTCCTTCTTTAATTGGTTCTGCCTCCTTCACGGTTGAAGATTCTTGCAGACTGATGAGTGTGTGTGTGCTTACGTTAGCCAGGTGCACGGTGCAAGTAAAATGTTACTTATTGGTTGAGCTACGTACAGCCTAGGGGACACAAATCGTGTTTGATTTGAGCAAGAACCTTATTTCACTTCTTCCTTACAATCTTAGAATTGATGATGATAATATTAAAATAATTTCTTACCTGAAAACACGGAGATAAGACCGTCCAAACCCCTATTTCTCAGGTCCTCGCGACAACCTCCATTGTTAATTTTGTCGCACGCGTAAACTGCATGTACTTTGCATGTACTTTATTGTATGTCGAGCGATCGCGAGCTACGCGCTTCGATATCGTTCCGTTGGGTCACGTGACCAGTACTTTAAAGAGATGGTTTATTGATTTCAAACTTGACTGAATTTGGTATCATTGCAATCGAAAAATTACACTGAGTAAAATCATTACATTTGTGTAACTTGTACATTCGAGCGAAATTTATAAAAGTTGATTGAACTTGACGAAAAATCAACCCACTCAACGCCCCCAAAACATCGTAAGTCAGCTGATTTTTGAAGTGACGACACAATATGAACAGCGGGCCGCTCAGCTGAAATGATTGACGACGGTGCGAGATGCAGTTTGCGTGCTATTCACACGTATTGCATTGACTCTCGAGTACCGTACCCATTTATACCTAACGCTTTTTACCTTCATCAAAATCCCCTGGAAATATGGATATGGACGAAAACATACTTGAGTATACTCCAGAAGGCTCCTCCATGGCGTGGTTTTGGTTCTTAATCTGACGTTAGTCTAGATAAATGGTATATAACTTCCAAAAAGCGAGTGAATATATCGTCGATGTAGCGTTCAAGTTTCCCGTAGCTGGTAGCTGTGCGTGCGTACTCTGTGCATGTACTATGTGTGCAATACACTGACCTCTATATTATGCGTGCATCACATCTAGCGCAGCTTGCTAGCCAGCCTAGCCCGTAGCCCGGCGCTTGAGCTAGCCGTGAATCGCGAACCGGACTGATCTGTTTCTCTCGGTTTATCAGGTCCTATACGACTTAATTTATCAAAAATGTAAATTAATCAGCCTAATCACACATTTTTGTAATGAATATCTGGACAATTCTATGTAAATTTGTCGCCTATTTTACTCCAAAAGAGTCGTTAGGTCAGCATGCAAAATGTCCTTTGCCTTCCCAGATCAGACATACACGCTGAAGTGCCCTCAGAATGTGTGATTAGTTTTCCGATTTTTATGCTCAAATGTGACGGAAAAAAATATCAAAATCAAACAAACATTTGTAGAAAGTATCATTTATTCAGTGTATCTCATTCAAAATGCCAAAAAAGAGGAAATATCACCACTGGCGGTAAATATACAAACAACGTTAACCCATATCTGAAAATTGCAATGGGTATCCAACATTGTCCCGAATGTGTGATGTAGGTTGTTCATATTGTGACGTCATCGTTTCGCATGTAAAATAACGCCGTCAATTCACTTAGTGAGTGGGTTCAGGAAAGGGTAACAAAATTGCATTTAATTCATTCCTCACAACAGTGAGGGCTTCAAAAGTACTTTGCTCATTTTGTTAATGTTCTCAGCAATCTGTAGAGGTGTAATTTGCCCATTTTCCACATTTCAATGAACCAACATTGATTAAACTTTAACCGGAAGGGGGCTATTATTACTGTCGGAATTTTGTTTTTAATCCATGCTGGGTTACAATTTTTGCCAACGACTTAGACTTAACCAACATAGGTTAAAAGGAATAATTTTTGATCAACACTGTTTTTAACCAACGCAAGATTAAAAGTAAATTTTAATCAACACTACATTTTTAACCAAGGTTGAGCGTTTTTTAATCAACAATTTTTTAACCCGCAGTTTTTTAATACTTGTTTTAACAGTGTTGGTTGAGAGCGTACACGTGACCAGGCATTTATTCTGCCTAACATTTAATTTTGATAATGACCGGTCATTATAAAATGATAATGACCGGTCATTAGTAAAATCATGTTATACAACATAAACAAATTAGACAGAAAATGACATCATTCAAACTAAATCATTAACATAATTCTATCTACAACATGTCAAATATAGTTTAGATTGGAGTATGTTAACGTAAAGACAGATCAATGTTATACGATGATGATATATGAAGTGGATGACAAAACAAATAACAAAATGGAATTTGATGCATATTCCCAAATTGAGTTCATTTAAGGTAAACCACGGATAAGTGTCATTGGCACTATACTGAGTAGGGTAAACTAACCAGGGCTGTTAAATAATATCAATTATGAATTTGAATCAACCATTCTGATTGGTTCAGGGTCAGATATTTAAACAAGATTGATTGCCCAAAACAAATGTTACACAGCCCCGGTTTTACTGACTCCACCAATTTATGGATTAGGCCTGTGGAATTCTATAACAAAACGGATAATCTGAATGATAGAAAATGATTTTAATCATGAAATGAAAATGATAAATCGATTTCACTTTGACATGATTTTTAGTCATTTAGTTACAGACATGCCCTATTTTCCATGAGATGAACAACGTAACGCTTATCGTTCAAGTAGACCTCATTAATCCATGTAATCTGACCACTTTAAACTTGAAAAAAGGTAACTACACTTGTATGAATACCGTCCTGCATAAACGTTTAAGATGATAACAAATAATGAGTAGCATTTTGTGACTGCGCGGTTTATCCGTAAGAATAGTCGCTTTTTGTTACCATGACCGTTGATGACGTATATATACCTTGATAGATAAAGATGAACATTGACCACTTTTGTCATGGCCACCAAATGGAAAACATGTATAAAACAAGGATTGTTTATGGTTGGGTAGAGACTTAACAGTGCGTTTTGTTTTTGTTTTTAAATAATTTTTCTTCTGGTAGGTTCAGGCCTGCGTTTATATCTCGTTGCTATTTTGCCATGCAATGTCGCTTTCCTATTCAAATGAAAAGCAAGAATGTCCACAATTGGGTAAGATAAAGGGGATTATGATTAAAAGTTGTATCCTACGATTCTTCAAACACTTTCGCCACCGGTCATGCCGGTTATATTCTACAAAATGACCAAAGAACAGGAAGAAAAGGGAAACAAGTAAGAACAAGTACAAGAACAAGAACAAGAAGACTAAGTAGAAGAAGAGAAGGAGAACAACAACAAAAACAATAATAATGAGTAAAAAACAGAGGAACAAGAAGGATGAGAAGAAAAGGAAGAAAAAGAAGAAGGGAAAGAAGTAGGAGGAGGAAAAGAAGAAGAATAACAAGATGACAAAGAACAACAACAACAAAAACAGGAACAATTAGAAGGAGGAGAAGAACAAGAAACCAAGACTAATGTGAAGAAGAAACAGAAGAAGGTGAAGAGGAAACAGAAGAAGAAGAAGACGAAGGAGAAGATAAAGAAAAAGAATAAAACAGGAAAGACAAACTTATATACACACAACGGAACGTAGTACTTCAAAAAATCTAAGTCTTGCAATTTCTTTCTCAACTTAAGATCTTCCAATCACAGATGATGGTATTTCCTGAAGTTTTATTTTTCAATATGAATCATAATTTTCCTTAAAATCTTGTTCCTCGTGGTACTATTTCCAATGGTAAATTAGTTCTTCAGGATTTATTATTATTTATTATTTATTATGCATTATTTTAGTTTTAAAGTCATCGGATATTAAGCGGTGTAATGACCATCATTGACTATTACTGCGATGTTAACCAGACAGGAACAACGGATAGTTGAAACCCAGGTGCTGGAGAATTAATTGAGAGTGTGTTTTTAGAACGTAATCAAGAACAGTTTGCAAGAGCCTTGTAGATATTCATGTATTATCGAAACGAGTGTGATTCAAAATGGCGCCGGGCCGGTCTAGGAGGTTCATCAATGCGTGGCAGAAAAAACGAAACCGAGAATTATCGATGTTTTTATCATAACTTAATCACAATTATATTTCATAAATGACACATATTTGTAAAGCTTAGATCCTCCTCTCATATAATGCATATTTCACGCATGAGTGATTAAAATCAATTTGAAAAGAGGAAAACAAAAAGTCATTTGGCGGACGATATCTAAATTTCAAAGAGAAAATTGCATTTCTAGAAAGTTGAGTTTCTGCCCTTTCATAATGACACCTCAATCAGGAAATATGAGCTAAGAATAACAGAGTTCTGTTTGTTTAAAGTAGTGCTTGCATATCCATAATTTTATTAAACTAATTCGTTTTTACTGGCTGCCTGCCGTATCAACAAATGAAATTAACAAAAGACTTAACTCCGTTTCGTTGACAATCAGCCGAAGACGAAAGATTTCATGCAAGTGACATGTGAAAGGGCAGAAACTCTACTTTCTAGAAATGTGATTTTCTCTTTGAAATTCAGATACCGCCCGCCAAATGACTTTTCGGTTTCCTCTCTTCAAATTGATTTTAATCACGAATGCGTGAAATATGCATCATATGAGTTACATCAAATGAACGAAGATGACCTAAGCTTTCCAAATATGTATCATTTATTAATTATAAATGTGACTAAGTTATGATAAAACATCGATAATTCTCGGTTTCGTTTTTTCTGGGACGCACTGTAAAGTGGAGTTGCGATTCATTATTTTGGTGTTTCATTTTTTTTCCAGGCATGTGAGATAAAAATAGCGCATACTTTTTCAAAGTCATCGGAAATTTGTACAATGACCATCGTTGCCTATTATTACAGACAGGAACAGCGGACTGTTGAGGCTCGGGTTTAGAAGTTTGTTATAAAAGCGTTGTAAACGACAACCTTGTAGTATTATCAACACAACATGTCTAATTCAAAATGGCGCTGGGGTGGGCCTTTGTCAGAGAGACTAAAATGGAGTTTTATGAGTGTGATGGTGTTTCCTGTAGTAGAGGAAACTGAGTGAGGTTGTGGCAGGAGGTTTATCTACCCATGCTTCCGCCCGATTATAAAGACCAGTTTACACCAATAGAGTAAGTCTGGCTGTTGATATGGTGAAAGAGATATACAAAAAGATAAGATAATAAAAACGAAAAGATGGATTAACTTAACATTTTTTGTTGTCCTCGTTAACGATAGTCTTAAATTTGAATGTTATTTTTTCCCCGATCCTTTTTCCGAGCTCCGGATTTAACGATAAAATTGGATGTAAATCTTAGACATTTATGTAAATGTGAGACATCATTTCTGAGCAAGCCACCATTATAATGGGGAGGGGCGGGGCTGTAGGGGTTTGGGGGCTCTTCCATTTATTGTCTACTACATGTACCTCGCTTCAATTTTTTCATAATGAAACCCTTCTCACAGAATCTCTATATTGGTGACGTCCTTGGATTTTTGGTTGAGCTGGTGACTTCAAGAGTTTCTCAATGAATATGCCATGTACTTCTGGTACGGTGTCGTTTTGCGGGCCAAAAAAGCGTTATTATATCGATCGACTCTTTGATTATATTAATAGCAAGATTTATACTACATCTCTAATGTTGCTTAGCCGGACGGGTCGAAATACACTTCAATTTTTGGTTGAGTCACGGTGACTTAAAGAGTTTCAGTTTCATTTTCTTCTGAAGGAGAATTATTATTGTTGAGGAACAGCGCTGTTAGGTGTGTGTAGTCAGTATAGTGCTCCGATTTGTATAGCTGTACTTCTTTTAAGTACTGTATGTTAAATAAATAAAACACCGATTCAAAAATGATTCGAAACACTTACTGATAGTCAAAAGAAAAAATAAAGAAAACAATTAAAGCGCTAGTACTATTCATAAAATCATATTTATATTAAGCAGCACCAAAATTGTGCAGATACTGCCTGGTAGCATGCGTTTGACAGAGCGGTTTTGTAAACAAAATGAGTTATAAGGAAGAATCAAACAAACAAACAGAGATACATACATGCTCAGACATACACAAAATCAAACGAGCAAACTATTTGTAAGCTACATAATTATAAAACTGAGTGAAGTGTCCTTCTATCATTATGACGTATATAGATAGATTCATTACTCATCGTTGCTCTTGATACCTCGCCTTCATTTATTTCTACTATCGCGATATTCATTGACGTAACGATGGAATGATATCAATAGGATCGTTAGTCATACTTGCGAATACATTGGTCTGTAATGTAAGATTAACCAGTTTACACTACTGTTCCCCCCCCCCCACCAAAAAAAAAAAAATTCATAAAAAGATATCGGACCGTTTACACAATCAATTTTTTTTTCATATAGGTATAGATCACTCCACATGATTGTGATTCTCTGAAAAAATTGGGCTGAGCGCGCTTTTGAAAATGTTATGTTTGATATCGTTTGTTAACTTTGTGAACTTATATTGTTTTAGTTAGTAACCATAGTAACTGGTATCTACTCGCCCATACATCCTGATTTTCAATGGGGATAGAGAATGCCTAAATCCGAGGAAGTCGTGTTCGAACGTGTTTTTACGTTATATTATTCAAGATACTTAACAAATAACGGAAAGAAAAAAAATAAGGAAAATGCTAAGAACATGATTATAGTTAAGATAAAACTGATTTCATGAGATAGAACTAGATTCTTCTGTTATGATAGCAATAAACAATTAAACATGCCTAGACACGTTTGCGTTTGAAAATCATAACTTACAAAGGATTTTCAAATTTAACAAGAAGTTGATATCAGGTAGTTCTGTAGGTAAAATCAAGGAGTTATGATTAGGTCAAATGGATACAATGAAATAGAACACTCTATTTAAAATAATACAGGCCTGTATGTTTCCTTAAAAAAAAAGACTTCACTGTTTCTGTATGCATGCTTCTACTTTAAATGTAACTCAAATCCATTTGCTTGAAAGGCCAGGATACAATATTTCAAAAAATAATACTTTTCACCATAACATTTTTACGAGAGTTAATTATATATCGGTGTGATTTTCTAGGCAAATACTTTATACGTCTGTACTATATTTTTGACGTTATAAGAAAACCAATTTGAAATTTGTTTGCATAGTGTTGTTACGAGTGGGTCTACGTTCACTGGAAGCATCAATCTTTTGTCTGTCTCACTTTAAACTATTACCAAATTTTCATTCTGTGTTCAATTATAACTTATTGATTAATATAATTATTATCATTATCATTAATATTATCGTCATCATCTTCATTAAAATCGTCATCATTATTATTATTATTATTATTATTATAATTATTTTTATTATTAATATTATCATTATTATGTTGATGATGATGATGATGCCGATAATGACGATGATGATGGTGGTAGTGATGATAATTATGATAATTTTAATCATTATAATCATCTTCATCTTTGTCCTTATCAGTATTTCACTTCATCCACATATTTTACTGAAATGTTTACACCGTTGTTCGAGCTGTCTTCATGCTTCATACAATCCTTGCTTCTCCAGATATCTCTTCACAAACCCTGCTCAATGATTGAATTAGTCAACGTGGCACGTGGATATATACTTGACTTTTCGTTCATTCAAAAATGATGACAAAACCCGAGCTTGGACCTCTCTTTTGATTAACATAAATCAAGATAATTACCTTTTCATTATCTCCCAAACTGCTAAACCCGACACGCTCATGCCCCCAGTCACACTGAGGCGACAGACACGAGAGCCCTGTTTCATAAACCCTAAAATTAGGAATCCCTTGATTCTATAACAAATCCGCTCCCAGCCAATAAAATATAAAGATTTCAGTAGCTTATAACAATGATTGTAGTTTGATATTGATAACATAGTTTGTGAAACAGGTCACATATAAACAATAGACTAACAACAAAAAATTAAATCACTAAATAGCTAATACCCCAGTGTGAGCAACAGGACCGACATTGGACTGAAGCAAATATTACGTTACGTTGGTTTATTTCAGTTTAGCGGTGTGACTAAAGCCTCGGTCACAAATGCCGTTACGAACTGCTACGAACGCCGTACGAACGATTTTCAGACGATGGTAATTCGGAAAGACAATGGAAAAACAAGGAGATTCGTACAAACCTTTGTGACCGTAGCTTAAGGTATCATAATTGTAAATATTATCGGATTTTTTGGAGTCGGTCTGCGTTGTGACCGGGGTTACAGACACGCATCTCAGGTCGTGCCGATCGAGCCCGGGGACGCGCGGGGATCGGGATGTCTGGAGAAAGAGTTTGTTCTCGTTACCATGGTTACCACGTCTCGTGTGTGTATGAAAGAACAGCATCTCGTCATAAATGCATCTCACGGCTGTTGCTGGGCGTTATTATTAGACAAGAAACATAGGATCGTGTTCCTTTTTTGGACTTGCTACACTATAATGAGTCAAGCAGCTTGGAAACTCTCTAAAGCTCTACTACAAGGGAAGGGAAGGTGAAACAGAGTTTATTTTGACTTTTATCAAAATAACAGATTTCAGTTTTGGTACCCTACCTAACCTGTATTGGCTATGACGCATATCAGCCAATTTTTAAGTTTGTCTTCCTCTTCTTTTAACACACTGTAATATATACATGTATACAAGTAGAACAAATGCGATCTTGGTTTTTAAGAAGTTTAACAATTCACTCTATGCGGGAAGCGTGTGGTATGGTTAATTTGATTTGACCTGAAAATGGTTACAGTCAAACCTGTTTAGAAAGACCACCTACATGAAACACAAAAATCGGTCTTTATAGGCAGGTAGTCTTTAAAGGGGAACAAAACAAAACATGTGGTCTTTATTTTTATGGACGGGGGCGGGGGGAGGGGGAGGTTAAAAAGAACTGGTGGGTGATAAAAAGCAGTTTGGGTTGTATAATCAAATGCCAATGGTACTGTTCATTGAACTATAACTTATAAGATGATTTTTTTTTTTTTGTATTATTATTATTTTTTATTTATCACTCATATTTAAAAAGAGCGGCCCGTTCAGATGACCTGCCTTTTCATTGGGCCCTTAACATGAACACATTGAAATTCCAAAAATAAATGAACATAATCAAAAAATCAATATGCACATTTAACAGTGAAAACAGTTCGGGTATATCAAAGAAAAGACCACCAAGAACAGAGACAACAGAGAAACAAGAGAAAGGCGTGGACGAAAGTGAAATATATCGACCATGCGATGAGGAGACAAGTAGAGTGACAGAGTAAAGAGGAAGAAAAAGTTACCCTGGAGGAAAAAGAAATGTAGGGGTATATGGAGTGACTAATATGTTCAAATAAACATTGAATAGATTTTTACAAAAGTATAGAAAATCACTAAATGTTTAGTATTCAAATTATAAACAAATACATATCTTATAAATCGCATGAATCCTTAGCATATTTTGATATCTGTTCAAGAATATCCGTAAGTATTACGATGGACATGTATTATCTTATTTTCTTATACCACATTCGGCCAAAGACCAGCTATCATACATAATTATGTGAACAATGATCGCTCTGCACAACCCTTTATACAAACATTTGTTTTGTTTTCCTTATATCACTTTTGTAAAATGCTATCAAACTTGTCAACCCTCATTTCTCTTTTAATTATCAGGAATGTTATCGTCGTTCAGATAGAATAACAAAGAATGTGTTTATTATCTAAATCTAGTTTTAATAGCATAATTTATTGATTTATGAATTAATTTGCTTATAATCGAAATCTAGTTTTAATAGCATACTTTATTGATTTATAGCTCCAGTGGACTATCAACATCCATGCATTGTTATCTTTGCCAATAATTATGCAAACATTGTTTTTGACCATGATTTACGGTGACATAAACAAAAAGCAAAACTATCGGGAGAATTAAACTTCGTCTGGGGAAAATCGATAAGAGTGGCTTACTTTCCTGACTTTCGTTTTCATTTCAAAACGCGCCAATTTCGACGAAATGAGGACCAAAAGATAATAAATGCTGAGGTAAATTAATAAAGCAACGTCAATGTTTTTAATTTAGGAGGGAAGAAAGATTCAAATGATGTGGGTCAAATTTATTGACCTTTCAATCCATTTTCAATGAGCATGCTCAGGAGCCGGGGACATTTTAAAGTGTTCTTTTTGAAGAAAAAAAGAAGAACAATTCCCAAGAATAAAGTCACGACATATAACTGGGTTTTCAACAAGGATTCGCTGTTACTCTGGCTTAATTAGTTGTTATCCTCAAGAATTTCATGATAGAAAATTAATCATAAAAGCAGTTTATTCTTCAGAAATATAAAACCATAGAAATATAAATATAATCATCTTAAAAATACGATTTCCCTTTACAGCCCAGGTCAAACCAGAACACTTCACCGTGACGGCCAGCCCTGGCGATAACATAACCATTACCATGCAGATCACGACCCGAACTCGCACCCCTGATTACCTCATCTGGGCACACGACGAACTACCACTCCCCTATAACGCAACCCGCTTTGGATTCAACGACAGGTACAATATACCAGAGGTGGGGCAAGAACATGCGGGCATCTACCAGGCGTACCCACCCGATGACCTCACCCAAGGCGGCTACATGAGACTCATTGTCAGGGGTAAGATGGTGATGGCGATACCCTTGGTGGTGGTGGTGGTGGCGATGGTGGGGGTGGTGTTGGTGATGGTAGTGGTGATGGTGGTGGTGGTGGTGGTGGTGGTGATGATGATGGTGGTGGTGGTGGTGGTGGTAATGGTGATGGTAGTGGTGATGATGGTGGTGGTGGGGGTGGTGATGGTGATGGTGATGGTGATGGTGATGGTGATGGTGATGGTGATGGTAATGGTGATGGTGATAGGGATGGGGATGGTGATGGTGATGGTGATGGTGATGGTAATGGTGATGGTGATAGGGATGGTGATGGTGATGGTGATGGTGATGATGATGATGGTGATAGGGTTGGTGATGGTGATGGTGATGGTGATGGTGATGGTGATGGTGATGGTGATGGTGATGGTGATGGTAATGGTGATGGTGATAGGGATGGGGATGGTGATGGTGATGGTGATGGTGATGGTAATGGTGATGGTGATAGGGATGGTGATGGTGATGGTGATGGTGATGATGATGATGGTGATAGGGTTGGTGATGGTGATGGTGATGGTGATGGTGATGGTGATGGTGATGGTGATGGTGATGGTAATGGTGATGGTGATAGGGATGGGGATGGTGATGGTGATGGTGATGGTGATGGTAATGGTGATGGTGATAGGGATGGTGATGGTGATGGTGATGGTGATGGTGATGGTGATGGTGATGGTGATGGTAATGGTGATGGTGATAGGGATGGGGATGGTGATGGTGATGGTGATGGTGATGGTAATGGTGATGGTGATGGTGATGGTAATGGTGATGGTGATAGGGATGGTGATGGTGATGGTGATGGTGATGGTGATGATGATGATGATGTTGGTGATGGTGATGGTGATAGGGTTGGTGATAGGGTTGGTGATGGTGATAGGGTTGGTGATGGTGATGGTGATGGTGATAGGCTTGGTGATGGTGATGGTGATAGGGTTGGTGATAGGGTTGGTGATGGTGATAGGGTTGGTGATGGTGATGGTGATGGTGATGGTGATAGGCTTGGTGATGGTGATGGTGATAGGGTTGGTGATAGGGTTGGTGATGGTGATAGGGTTGGTGATGGTGATGGTGATGGTGATGGTGATCATAATGATGATAATCATAGAATTGGTTGTGAGAAAACAATGGGTTAAGGAGAGAAAACAATTGGATTGATAACGAAGAAGATGATGATAATAAAAATGACGAGCGATAAGAGAATATAATTTTTTCTGTCTTTTTCTTGCTCTCTTTTTTCTCTTTCTCTCTCTCTCTCTCTCTCTCTGCTTAATTTGTACCTTTTTTTTAGTTCAATATTAATATTCATCATGTACTTGTTAATACAATTTTAGATTTTACAACCATGTATCCTTTGTTCAGGTTGCCCTGCTGAACGTTGGGGCACTGGATGCACCAATGAATGCCCGGAGTGTAGTAACGGAGGAGAGTGCGATGACGTCACAGGGGTGTGTGTTTGCCCCCCTGGGTTCCACGGCGATACCTGTGAAATCGGTGAGATATAAGAGAATTGCTTTGTTTATTCCTTTACAGGTTCTTATATAATGCTCACGTCAGCGTGATATGATTGATCATATTGAAAAATAAGAGTACAATATGTTGTATAAAAAGTGCATTAAAACTCTCCTACTGCGATTAAGTTAAGCATTATTACGAAATTGCGAATGATAATACCATTATACACTCTAAAAACTGAAATGTTAAATCACCCTTTAAAAGGACCGATGAGTGACCACTCTTTCAAAACCTGCTAGATTCAACCTTTATAATGTTGGATTTAGCATGTTCAAATTGTTAATCGACCATTTTTTAAATAGTGGTCACTCCTGAGGACTATCCTCGGCCCTTTTAAATAGTGTTTTAACATTTCAGTTTTTAGAGTGTACTAACCATGAGAACGCCGTTTAACTAACCTGGTACATGAATATCATATTCCGAATATTGATCCACTCAAGTCTAATTTATGAATATAGCTAATTATTCTTTAATCATGCCTCTATTTTCTCACCTTCATATTATGCGTTCAGGTTGTGGCGCGAACCAGTATGGACCCAGCTGCGAGTTTGACTGCACAGCTAACTCATGTCGGTTCATGCAGTTCTGCCTGCCCGACCCTTACGGGTGCTCTTGTGCAACCGGCTTCACTAGCCTCGCCTGTGATAAAGGTAGGATTTTGTTTATAAATTTGTCCTTTCAGTAGCGGATCTAGGGTTCGCTGGGAGGGGGGTGGGGGAATGTCCCGATATGTATACACCATTCCCTGACTGCCTGACAAGGCAAAAGAAGTAAGCATTTATAGTACATGCTTCTTCTTTTCCTCCTGCATTTATTTCTTTCTTTCTTCCTTATTTCCTCCCCCACCCCCTTTTTTCTTTCTTCTGTATTTTTCTGTTTCCCTTTTCCACCTCTCTTTTGCTGGGGGCGTACCCCCTGTGCCCCCTATATATCACCACTGATTTTAACCCATTTTAATTCTGTTTTGCACCAATGGTATATACGTAGAGATGTTGTGGTCTAGACGATAAGTCCCCGGACTGTCCATCACAAGGTTCGGGGTTCGAATACTAGCCATGGTACTAATGTCCTTCGGCAAAACATAAATCTTTATATGTCAATCTCCACCTAGGTGAGGTAAATGGGTACCCGGTAGGAAAAGATTCCTTGTATGCTTATCATGGTAGCTCACATTAAGCACCTTATCAGGGGGCGACTTGGCACCTGCATAAAGCTAGGGTGAAATGATACGATACGTTATAATGAGCGCAGTAGCATCTTGTTAAGTAGCTGCGCTATGTAAATTCATATATCAATTTACCTATTTCCTATTTTTATTTGATTTATGAACGATGAAGGTCTCTGTATCTAAAACGTTAAAACCAAGTCCTTCCCCTATTAAACCCTTAACGTGTAATTATTTCTGTTTCCTTGTCTGTTCACGAATTCAAACTTCTTTTCTAACTTCGGGACTTTATTCCGTTCATTGACATATTTTAATCTATATTGATATGAGTAATACATCTGTTACCCCTGGGTTACTGGAGCCTTACTCTGTTAATTGATTATGAAAAATAGAAATTGATTGGAAAAACATCCGTTTTGTGGTCCTAGTTAACATTGCAAATCCATTAAGTAATTGCGAGGTAAACTACAACGGTTAAAACATGTTTCCGATCACGTCTTGGCCTAGCCGTGGCATGAGGAAGATAAATCACATTCTTTCCTGTTTTTTATCCCTAAATCTTCCAGCAGCATCACTAAGACAATAGCAATATCGATTTCGACACTGCGCAGACTCTTCTTTTTTTTTGGGGGGGGGGGGGGGGGGGTCTGTCAATATGGTTTAACTGTTCCTGGAATTATGATATCGTTATGAAACTTGCCTTATGCATTTCCGTCTGCGTTTAGTCACCGAGCCTAGTTTCTGTTGAAAGTCACATTGAGATCAATATAGCTGTGTAAAATTATAATTGCATGCGTGGGGTGTATGTCCTTTTGGCAAGGCATATACATTTCCCACTCTCCTCCCAGGTGATGTATACACGTACCCGGCAGAAAGGGATTTCTAGAATATCAGAGCACCTTATCTGCGGCTCAGGACTTAATGGAAGTGTGTTTTAGTGTTAAATTAGAGTCGGTGCATGCTGACTAAGGGTGAGATTAGGTTTTAGGTTAGCTTCAGGGTTAGGTTTAGGTATAGGTATAGAGTTGGGTCTAGGGTTTGAAGTTATGAATTATACTTGTGTGACCGGGGACCGGGGGGCGTTATTTTTTCGGCGGCACATATTGGGGTTAGGAGCGTGTTGAGTCTATGGGAAAGTTTAGTGTTAGGGTTAGGGCTAGGATTAGGGTTAGGGTTAAATCAAGACACCTTTTAACAAAAAAAGCCCCAATCTGTGCCGCAGAAGAAAATAACGCGACCGGGGGGGGGGGGGGGGTTCTCGCCAGCGTGTAAGTCAGACAATATGGCGCCGGGCATGTATAACAGTTTTGTGACCTTTCACTTTTTTTTGTTTTACCTGTTTACAGTTCATTGTAGAATTATATCCTATATAGCAGTTGACTCGGATTGATTTTCACAGTATATTGCACTGAAATTGATTCATTGGGGGAAATCAGAAAACGTCACTTACAGGATTTCCCTAGAATTTCAGAGGAAAAGATATCTTGCAACTACCGTTATGTGCAGAATGGCACCCCATTGTGGTTTCCCATTCCTTTGTGTGTTTAAGACCCTATTGTCGTGAAATCACGCTTTTTCATGTGTTTCAATGAATGCTAAAATAATAAACCACTTTTCAAATAACATGAAAACGAAAAAATTACTGAAGAGGGCTTTGTTTGAGCTCAAAATGAGATTTTTTTTATTCATAAACCCCGATCGTTTATAGCTTTCCAAATTCATCGAAGAAGTATCATAAAGCATGATGAGAAAAAAATGATGAAAAAAGAAAAAAGTAGACCAAAAAAATGAGGGCGACAAGGTATTCTACACCAGGAAATGGATCCACTTAGGGCGCGTTCATGCTTGATTTTGAAGGTAGAATGAGCGATCTGAGGCCGCGTTCATGCTTGATTTTGACGGCCAGAATCAGGCATCTGTTACGTGTTTAGTTTAAAACACGCTTGCGTTCATGCTCACTTTTGTAGAATCACCGAAAAACGGCGATCACGAACGCCGATCGTAAACTCACAAAAAGATGCGTTTACAATTGTAAACGCGTTTAAATGGGGTCAACGCACTGACCTCTAGTGGGTCTACGTAGCATGCACAGTGAAGGTCACACAATGCCACACAAGGAGAATTGCCTGGATGGGCCAGAGAAGTAAGCATGAACAGCTACACCGTGGAACTGCGATCACGATGAGCGTTTACGATGAGCGTTTCAGATCGCTCATTCTACCTTCAAAATCAAGCATGAACGCGCCCTAAACGCTAATCGTAAACGCTCATCGTGATCGCAGTTCCACGGTGTACTGTTCAAGCTAACTTCTCTGGCTCCTCAAGGCAATTCTCCCTGTGTGGCCCTAATTGGTCTTCCAGCTGGATTCGCAAACCTTCACTGTGCATGCTACGTAGACCCACTAGAGGTCAGTGCGTTGACCCCATTTAAACGCGTTTACAAATTGTAAACGCATCTTTTTGTGAGTTTACGATCGGCGATCGTGATCGCCGTTTTTCGGTGATTCTACAAAAGTGAGCTAAGACGCAACCGTGTTTTAAACTAAACGCGTAACAGATGCCTGATTCTGGCCAGAAAAAGTGAAGCATGAACACGCCCTTAGTGCCTCAGTGTTTTTATGAATCGCTCGTGAAAGAAAAAGTGGGCTTACAAAATAATCTAGATTAATCAGTATTTTCACATCTATGAGTCACTACTAAAGTGTTTTTGTTGAGACTTGGTGGTTTATTTAACCACTTTATAGTTCATCCACGCAGACTGATATCATCAAAACACACCAAACAAGCAAACAACAAATGAAATTGTTGACCGAATGAACTATCAGCATAGCCAGAGATTGACATTTTCAATATTTAGTCGTTAGATTGACGTGCATAGATAAGAAAAAAGTCGATGTGATATTAAACCCGACATTGATTTGAAAGGGATTTCAAAAGGATTTTGTCGGCTTTCTCTTACTGAGTAAAAGGTTATTTGCATTTCCTGACATACAGGCGTATAGACATAAAAACATTTTCTGGAAACCTTGCTGATGATAAGTTGAAGGACTCGGGTAGAATATGTAGAATATGTATCATGGACTCATCAGGTAGGGTATGCAAAAAAGAAGAAGAAGAGGAGGAGAAGAAGATGAGGAGAAAAGAAGAAGAAATTAAGAAGAAGAAGAAGAAAACTGATTCCTGCCTAGTTTGGGCATCTAACCGCTAATACTCCTTGAGCATTTGTAGTAGTAGTAGTAGTAGTAGTAGTAGAAGTAGCAGCAGCAGCAGCAGTAGTAGCAGCAGCAGTAGTAGTAGTAGTAGTATTAGTAGTAGAAGTAGCAGCTGCAGCAGCATTAGTAGCAGCAGCAGCAGCAGCAGCAGTAGTAGTAGTAGTAGTAGTAGTACGGTAGTAGTAGTAGTAGTAGTAGTAGTAGTAGTAGTAGTAGCAGCCGTAGTAGCAGCAGCAGCAACAGTAGTAATAGTAATAGTAGTAGTAGTAGTAGTAGTAGTAGTAGTAGTAATAATAGTAGTAGAAGTAGTAGTACTATAGTAGTAGTAGTAGTAATAGTAGTAGTAGTAGTAGTAGGAGTAGTAGTAGTAGTAATATAAGTAGTAGTAGTAATAGTAGTAGTAGTAGTATTAATAGAAGTAGTAGTAGTAATAGTAGTAGTAGTAGTAGTAGTAGTAGTAGTAGTAGTAGTAGTAGTAGTAGTAGTAGTAGTAGTAGTAGTAGTAGTAGTAGTATTTCATTCGGCACATCAAAAGATATACAACTACAGGCACGTCATGATAAAAATGAAACTCCTTATAAAATATGATGAAAATAACAGGTGAAATATAATGTGTTCTGGAGCATGCTCCCCAAATAAAGCTGCCTTGGAAGAAAAATAAAACCAATTTAAATCACTCAGGTCATCCGGCCTTCCTCGGGACTTTGGAAAGTTTACCAAAAGCACTAAATCAAATTTTCATGTGAAATAATGAGATTGATTAAGAAGAAAACGACATAATTTCAAACACTATTAAGGCGTAAAATACTCTCGTTCAAAATGACTAATTTGATTACTTTTTAACATCCCTTTAATGATCATACTTGCACAAAAAGGAGACATAATAACCCAAGACAAAATCAAATTATTGGTACTTTCATGCAGGGCATGCAGGCTATTAACAGAAAGAGTATCATGTTGGACAAAATATGCCATAAAGGACATTGTTATAGAAAAAAAAACATGTGTAAACATTTAAAAGAATTGATTCAAAAATAGAAATAATGGGTAATATCAATGAACAAAAAAACCTGAAGATCATCATAAATGCATGTACTATGCTATTTGTTGCTGCTTGTCAGTGTCGGCTTGCATGGTGATGTAGATATACAGTAGGCGTGCGGGTGCACCATGTGAGAGAGAGGGAGTATTGAGGAGTCCTAAAAAGGACTCTCGGTAATCTCTCTTGAGGGTGTGTAGTCTTGAAAAAGACTGTTGGTTATCTTTCTTAGCTTATAGTTCTAAGGAGAACTATAGCGCTTGGAGAGGATGAGTGTCGGGAGTGGCTCGACGTTTCGAACAGGTTGACTATCCGTCGTCAGGAGTGAGTCGTCAGGAGTATGCTATTTGTAATGATGATAGGAATATACAAAACAAAATGGTGGCACGAATAGAGTGCGCAATTTTGTTTCTATGAACTTTTGTGGAGTGGTATCTAATCTACATCGAAAAGGATGTTTACGGGTTTGTATTTGAAGTGTCAATTGATTAATCTGATTTATATCGGAATTGTCCACTTACTCTCCTTTCCTGTTTAACTCAGACAGAAGTAGGTTTATATTTCAAGGGTCGATGAATCAGATTGGTTTGGGTTATGAGAAAACAAAATGAGTCATATTGCTTTGACTTGATATTTCATTTCATTTCATTCCATTTATTTCGACAATAACAGGAAATAAAATTTACAAAGCTTTTCGTTTTACAATGTCATTCCAAATGAAATATCAACAAACGAGAAATATACATAACACGTGTAATGCAGTATTAATATACAATTGAGACTGAGAAGATAATTGCTTGCTGTATTGCGGAGGAAACCTAAGAAAGCATAGCTTGTAATTTAGGTTCCCTTACATGACATATCATAATATCATAAAGTAGTTTAATGGTTTATTCAAAATAATAAAATCACAGCTAAAAACTAAATTGAAATTGCGTAATATACATAAGGCATATGTTAGGAGAAACTGCTAGAACATGACCTATTACATTCATTTAGAAAGGTTGAGTATTTCTTTAGAAACAAAACCTCGTTGCATTTTGTGAGATAGGCACTAGAGGCTGTCACAACAATAAACGTTTTTACAATACTCCCAAAATGGAAATTTGTAAAAGGTCTCTCATTCGAGACACAAGCCTCGGGCAATAGCTCGATTGTAACCTCCCCTTGAGCGTATAAAAACAACTATGTCTCTCAAAGCAGTCATTATTACTATATTATGATTTTGTTAAGTTTTGGAAGAAAAAAACTCTCAAGAATTTCTTTTAGCTGAACGTCCTTGGAAGCCCTTCAAATCAGGAAGTGATTCAACTCTACTTGAAGAGGAAATATAAAACATTACTATAGTCCCTATTTTAATAAAAGGCGCAATTTTCCTGAAATTCAACGAAGCGTGAATCCTTCTCTTACCCGGCTGGGACATTTCCTTGTTAAACTTGCGACTACGTGTTTACAGGGCACGAAATCTTATTTAAATCTATACAATGTACTTTGTAGATCGTTAACATATTTTAACAAGGAGCCCTATTTAGTATAGCTTTAAGAAAGAATCTAAAACAACCTGTTGAAATGTAGCGAAGTAAGTTTCTCTCTTTTGCCTTGGATGCCATAATAATTATGTCTTATATTTTTAGTGACGCGAAAGAATGCCCAGCATATTTTCCTTAAGCCCCACTGTCCTACTTGTAGCTACTTGCTCCCTCTATATAGAAAACTTCCCCAATCGGTGCCTGTTGGTCCCCCATGATCCTCAATTTCTTATGTTATTTGAGAGCTGAGTTGATGAGGTAGCCACCTGTCAGTGACCTCGATGTGTGGTCTAATCCCTCCTAGCCACACTAGTGTTGATAAGCCTTAAAGGGAAGGTTGAGTTCTGGGGAGAGGTGAAACATATTTTTGTGAGCGTTATCATTGTTATTATACAGGTGTGGAAGAACATCAGAGGAAAAATGTTCCCTGAAAAGCATGGCTTTTCAAATGCTTCCATATTCTAAATAAGACAAGTAACAGCTTAAAACAAGGCCCCAATTTTATGGCACATGCTTGTGTAGTCCCATATACATCTTTCTGTGTACAGTGCTTGTTACTTTATACCCAAACTGGGTCAAATTTCTTATAATTTTGATGAGTCCAGAACCTTGCACTGAAGTAGACACCAATACTAAATATGCTACATGATCAACTTTTTCTGATCGATTCCACACCGTTTCTTTCACAATGCAATCGCATGACCAGAACTCAACTTTATCTTTGACATTCTAACCTTGTTAAAACTAATGCACGCATACTTGAAATACTAGAAATCAGCAGTTCACAAGGAAGAAGTTACTCGATTGGAGAAAAAAAAAGCTAAAGAAATACATTTGAGCATGATATTTCCTCTTTTTCTGTGAACCCGTTCGAATGTACCTGGTATTTCTTGGAATTTCGTTCTCAAGTCGACCATAAAGATTAATTTTGTGCGTGAAATAATCAAGCTATACTTAATTTATTTGTGAAGGGGGAAACATCCGCCGTCGTTGTCAGACGAGGAAGAAAACTGAAACAAAGATTCCTAGATTAGGGTTCACTGAAAATATTATTCACAGAAAGCCATAATTCCAATTTGCAGATTTGACACTTTAAAGGTAATACAAAGTTTTGGGAAAATTTGAAAATTGGGTGGATAGTGATTCTTTACATTTTTGATATATTTGGATGCCCCTGTGGATGTATTTTAAGCACTAAAAATTTGAGCCCCTAAAACACGTCTGCTTTCGAGAAAAAATGAAAATAAAAATGTACCGGTGCTCATGGTAAATTTTGATACATTTCAACTAGCGCCTACGGCCGTACAATGGTAGCTGCGACCATGAAAATCTCAGAATATGTAGTTGTGATGTATAATTTCCGAATGGGGATATCTAATCGGTCGATTTTAGTCAAGAAACATTGTTTCATAGCTTAATTAATCTTTTGACCTTGAGAGGGAGCTATACAACATAAAGAGTTTATTATTTACAATTTCATAACTTTAGACTCGATTTCAACCGCGACAACGATCACTGAATATTGTGTGACCGCATATGCTTCCAAAATGTTCATTTGAACCAAATTCATGGCCCCATACCAAAACTTTGCATTACCTTTAAGTAAATTCTAGAGCGAGAGAGAGAGAGAGAAACTTGAGAGAAAGAAAGATAAAGATAGGAAAAGAGAGAGTGAGAGAGAAAGGAAGAGAGAAATAGAGAAAGAAAGAGAAAGAGAGAGAGAGAGATAGGGAAAGAGATAAGTAGAGAGAGAAAAGGGGGAGAGAGAAAGAAAGAAAGAGAGAACCTTCAACCTAGCCCAGCGATGGTCGGTCCGTTCCTATTGTAAGACGTTTTTCATGTCTGTGGTATAATGTTAAGGGAAGTTTGAAATAAACTCACTTAATTATTCTACAATTCCATACAAAAGTCATGTCATAAACGACATATTGCCTTCACATATCCATTAGAAGAATAATTATTTCCCCAATCATCTCCCTTGCGCGGTTGCGCCAGGCTTTAATATGAATAGCTAGACGATTTCCTTAAATGACTATAAGCAATATTTCGGCAGCTCAGGGTAACAATTACGGAGCACTTAGCTTGTTTTCCAGAGACCTCGGAATTGATGTTCATCACGTGACAGAACACAAAGGATTGTACTTGTTATCCCCACTGCCAAGCCAGCTTTGTTTTTTCGCGGTATCTGTTTGTAAAGTACAGTTTATTTAAGGGGTAAGGTTGATGGAAAAACCCAACAAAAAGTATGAAACAAATATTCGTTTTTTTTGGGTCACCTGTTGGTAGATGGGTTTCCTTCCTGACAAACAGGAAGTGGATCGGGGTCAGAGGTCACTTTGGTCTATACGATAGTTTCAAGCTGAACAATACCATGACTACTGTTTTATGAAACACAAACTGTTGCACGTAGATTCTTTACCTCTTTGCATGAAACGACCGTCACAGTATTATTAGTTGTTCTTGAAAGCTACCGTTCATGTCTTCACGGAGTATTTTAAGTTCATTTGTATGACTCATTTTGATCAATAAAGTTCGGAGAAGATATAAACTTTATTTATCAAGAATAAATCATATTGCCACAATCACTTCATGAAAAATGGTAAAGAACAATATTCCACCTCTACTGACCACAGTGTATATTTAACTTGTATACATTCACTAAATGGAAGGAGTGGAGCCAGGCGGGAGGCGGGGGAGGGGAAAGACGGGACACGTCCCCCAACTATAGCGGGCCTAGCTCCTGTTACATTGTAGACGTGTTGCCCTGTCCCGCAGAAATTTGATAACCTTTTCTGTTTGTCTTGTTTTACTTGCTTTGTTCAAAAAGTGTGCATAAAAGTAGTAGACAGGGCCCAATATTCATATCACCTTACTTAGCCTAATTGCAAACTAACTATGTACTATAGCAGATGTAATAAACATGGGACAAGCTTAGTACGGTTTTATGAATACTGGCCCAAGTCTGTCGAATATCGGTTTTAGTTTCACAACCTGCTTTTCAGTGACCCTGTGTTGATGGTTTCGATAGAAGTGTGTAAAGGTAATTAGTGGTTAATGGTAATGATCTTATATCCATGTCAGGCATTGGTTAATCCATTACCATAGGGATGTGGTAAACAAAGTTAAGGTCATTGTTCTTAGAAATTAATTTACATTTGAAATAACAAACATGTTTTGGACACTCCTGTTATTGTTTTTTAATGGTATTTGATGAGGATGCCATCGACTGAGTATTGTTTCGAAGCAAGATCTGATCAATGTATTAACAAAAGTAAATGATGCGCAAATAGGAAAGGAATTTCCTGAGCAAATTCTGAGCATACGACAATGTCTTTTGCAGCCTATTGGGTACCGATTTAACACCTCGGTATAGAGAGGAGCAATGTAGATAAAATGCCTTATCGGCATAAGTGCCGTGCCGGGAATCGAACTCAAGACCTTTGAATCTCCTGTCAATTATCTAAACCACTGAACTTCGATTCAACCCCCCCCCCCCCTTTTTTTTTTTTTTTTTCTTTCTCTCTGACAGATTGCCCGGATGGTCATTACGGTGCGGGATGTCTAGAGACATGTCACTGTGAAAATGGGGGAGTATGCGACCCTTACGTCGGGTGCTGGTGTGTTGGCAACTGGACCGGACCCACATGTGAAATAAAGAGTAAGTATCCCTATTTTAACAGGGAGGGGGAGACGAGAGATTTAAGGTAGTGTTGTATGTTATATTGATTGGAAATGAATAAGGCAGGGATAGAGAGAGATAGAGAAAGAGGGGGAGGGGAGAGAGGGAAGAGAGAGAGAGAGAGAGAGAGAGAGAGAAAGAGAGTGAGCGAGATAGGGAGGGAGAGAGAGAGAGAAAGGGAGAGAGAGAGAGAGACAGACAGAGAGAGAGAGAGAGAGAGAGAGAGAGAGAGAAAGAGACAGACAGACAGAGAGGGAGAGTGAAACTGAAACTTAAATAAGTGGAACTGTAAACGTGCACTACGTGTATTTGCAATTTTGGTATGCCTTGCAAAAAAAAGTAAATTTAAAAATAAATAAACAAACATATATTTTTAGCACAAAACAGGTTTTAATCAATCAAAAGATAGAGAAATGTCTCAAATTAGTTGGCTAAACATATCTCATTCATCATGTTTATTCAGACCATTTTGTTGTATATTCAAAGAACCCGAAAGTGAAATGCCCCTGTTCATCCTTTGAAAAATATATCTCCAGTGCTTATTATCGACACAGAGCCTGATGTTTTTCTGATGATACCGTCAACAAAATATTATGGAAATCTTATTAGGAAAATATGAACCCTCGCAAAAGAGTTCGTGAAATCTCATCAGAGAAAACGTGTTCTGGGATATTAATTCAGTCATAGGGATATATATTTACAGGAATGAGTTGATACATTTTCAACGTGTCTTACGCTGTGTGGGTGAAATCGATTGAAGTCCCTGTTTGCGTTTGGACGATGCATAGAAAAAAGTATACAAGACAGATCACTGAGCTCAGCTTTCGTAGTGTAAAGGGCATGTTTTGGATTTGCACAAGAATATTTATACACATCACACGAACCTTGTTGGCAATGTTGGGGTGATGGCAGTAAGAAATGACAGATATTCTTTATTCAAATAAACAGTTATGTTAATGAATGACAGTACTTTCTAGTGTTTTGTATCGTATTGTATACAATTAACGAATAATTTTTCCAGATATTATGGTCCATAATATCTGGAAAAATTATACAGTTCAGTCTATGGATGTCATTACTTTTTTTTTTAACCACAGTCTGGAATCTGAACCCGGGAATCTGAAAACTGTCAATATGCGCTCTCTAAATACGTTCATTCTGCATCAACGTCTGTAATATCACTGCGGGGGCATCATAATCCTCGTACACAAAGGCCTATGATGGCGATGGTCATGTTATGATACATCCACTATAAAGAAAGAAACTTTTATAATTGGTCTTGTATTTTTTTTTTTTACCTAGCATGCCCGGATGGGACAATTTACGGCTCTCTCTGCGCAGACTCCGGAGAGTGCCAAAATGGCGGGACATGTGACCCTTGTCTTGGTTGCCTGTGTACCGAGGATTTGGCGGGACCAACTTGCCAAGAAAAAGGTAATGTTGGTGGTTGTACGGCACATGCTCCGTGGTTATGTCTTCAACCTCGGGAACAACACTACACCAAACCTATAGGCCCGAATTCACAAAGGAGGTTTGTCGACAAACCTAGGTTTAAGTACGTCATATGACGCGTTTTGACACGTTTTTTTTTTACAACTGGTTTGTAAAAACGCGTCGAAACGCGTCATATGGCGCACGAAAACCTAGGTTTGTCGACAAACCTTCTTTGTGAATTCGGGCCATAAAGTCAAACCCAAAATCCAGTTGCAATCATATCCCAATAAATCCTACCCTTATAGTTTTGACAAAAGTAAAGTCCAGAGCAATTGCCGCTGGAGCAAAAGTACAAAAAAAAATACTTCTATTGTATATACAACTATTAATCAGATGAAGAATCTGTATTTTCATTTTTGTTTGAACCGAAACGCTTTCTTCTAATTTGCTTTTGTTATAGGATCTATGCCATATCTCATCCTCGATCCTGTTCTCTCTTTTGTCCTGTATCTCTCATTTTGTACCTCTGTCTCTCAGTACGACACCATTCACAAAGAATTCCATCAAGAATCGCTTTCCTTGTCTCTCAGTATCTCTTTCTCTGTCTCTCAGTATATCTTTCTCTGTCTCTCAGTATCTCTTTCTCTGTCTCTCAGTATCTCTTTCTCTGTCTCTCAGTATATCTTTCTCTGTCTCTCAGTATATCTTTCGCTGTCTCTCAGTATATCTTTCTCTGTCTCTCAGTATATCTTTCTCTGCCTCTCAGTATATCTTTCTCTGTCTCTCAGTATATCTTTCTCTGTCTCTCAGTATATCTTTCTCTGCCTCACAGTACCGCTTTCTCTGTCTCTCAGTATATCTTTCTCTGTCTCTCAGTATATCTTTCTCTGTCTCTCAGTATATCTTTCCTTGTCTCTCAGTATCTCTTTCTCTGTCTCTCAGTATATCTTTCTCTGTCTCTCAGTATCTCTTTCTCTGTCTCTCAGTATCTCTTTCTCAGTCTCTCAGTATATCTTTCTCTGTCTCTCAGTATATCTTTCTCTGTCTCTCAGTATATCTTTCTCTGCCTCACAGTACCGCTTTCTCTGTCTCTCAGTATATCTTTCTCTGTCTCTCAGTATATCTTTCTCTGTCTCTCAGTATATCTGTCTCTGTCTCTCAGTATCTCTTTCTCTGTCTCTCAGTATATCTTTCTCGGTCTCTCAGTATATCTTTCTCTGCCTCTCAGTATATCTTTCTCTGTCTCTCAGTATATCTTTCTCTGTCTCTCAGTATATCTTTCTCTGTCTCTCAGTATATCTTTCTCTGCCTCTCAGTATATCTTTCTCTGTCTCTCAGTATATCTTTCTCTGTCTCTCAGTATATCTTTCTCTGCCTCACAGTACCGCTTTCTCTGTCTCTCAGTATATCTTTCTCTGTCTCTCAGTATATCTTTCTCTGTCTCTCAGTATATCTTTCTCTGCCTCACAGTACCGCTTTCTCTGTCTCTCAGTATATCTTTCTCTGTCTCTCAGTATATCTTTCTCTGTCTCTCAGTATATCTTTCCTTGTCTCTCAGTATCTCTTTCTCTGTCTCTCAGTATCTCTTTCTCTGTCTCTCAGTATATCTTTCTCTGTCTCTCATTATATCTTTCTCTGTCTCTCAGTATCTCTTTCTCTGTCTCTCAGTATCTCTTTCTCTGTCTCTCAGTATCTCTTTCTCTGTCCCTCAGTATCGCTTTCACTGTCTCTCAGTATCGCTTTTTCTGTCTCTCAGTATCGTTTTCTCTGTCTCTCAGAATCGTTTTCTCTGTCTCTCAGAATCGTTTTCTCTGTCTCTCAGAATCGTTTTCTCTGTCTCTCAGTATCGCTTTCTCTGTCTCTCAGTATCGCTTTCTCTGTCTCTCAGTATCTCTTGCTCTGTCTCTCAGTATCGTTTTCTCTATCTCTCAGTATCGCTTTCTCTGTCTCTTAGTATCATTTTCTCTGTCTCTCAGTATCTCTTTCTCTGTCTCTCAGTATCGCTTTCTCTGTCTCTCAGTATCGTTTTCTCTGTCTCTCAGTATCGTTTTCTCTGTCTCTCGGTATCTCTATCTCTCTTTGTCTGTCTCTTTTCTTCATTGTTGTCTTCTTACTATCAATTCACAACGGGGTTGTCCAGGCCACAGCCATGGCTTCGGTGGAGCTTGGACTTTGTCCTTAGCAGATGGGGGACACTGCCCTTAAAATCAACGCTGACGACATAAATAGATCTAAATATATAAATGATGGATTGAATGAATGAATGAATAGATACACATATAAATAAACAAACAAATACATAGTGACGTAATAAGTATTAGAAAAAGAAATGAATCAATGAATGAATAAGATATGAAATTAATAGATGTATAAATAAATAAATTAATAAAATTGATGAAATAGATAACGAAAAAAAAATGGATAATAAAAAGTTCTCATTTTCCCCAGAAGCCTTATTATGCCTCATAAATCTCTTACAAGAAGAAAATGAGAGAACAAGTACGACCAGGAGATGGAAGGGAGCACACGAGTTACTTGAGCACAATTTAGGAATATTCCGTACCACCCCCCCCCCCCCTCCTTCCCGAAGGAGCCACCTGGTCAAAGCAAACGTCTTACTATGATGATTACAAGATTTATGATTCTCGAATATTTTCTTTCCACCTTGCAGCATTCTATTTCAACACGTCCCATGATGTAGCAAGGGTAGATGACACCCGAGTACAGCTGATATGCGGTTGCACGTCAGCAGTTCCCGCCGATCAATGTCCTCCATTTGAAATCGAGGTAAGGTGTGATTAGTGTCCGGCGACACAGGAGTGTTGTAGCCGAGTGGTTTTAACATTTGACAGGAGTTGCCGAGGTTGTGGGTTCGATCCTCGGTATGGCACTACATGTATGTCCTTAGACAAGGCATTTAATCTAAATTGTACCCGGTAGAATGCGAACCACGGTCCATGTGGTTGGAAAGGCACGTGTGGGCTTGTAGTGGCGCCTGGCTGGAACGTCTACCAAGGGCGGAGCGCACTGTCAGGTGTAGATTAGCAATTGATCCAAACACCGGGTAGGCTGATACTGGAGAGCTTCCGATTTGCACGACCGACGTGATCTACGACGTGAAGCTGGCACTGAGACCTTTTGCGCATGTGTCAAGTTGAAGATTACGTCGTCGGCCGGATCCTACGATCACACTGGGGGTAATTGAGAACTTCAGCTGCGTATTGATCTCCGAGAGTGGGTCACGTGATCACAATGGTCACTATGAACATTACGGACAAAGAAAGAGGACAAAATATACAATTCCTCATTCTACCCTCAACAATTGCTGTGGTAGACAAAGGAACACCCCTTCACTGCTATTATGTAAAAATGTGTAGAACAGGTGAATATGCATGTGACACCTGTTCTACACATTTTTACATAATAGCAGGGAAGGGGTGTTCCTTTGTCTACCACAGCAATTGTTGAGGGTAGAATGAGGAACTGTATATTTTGTCCTCTTTCTTTGTCCATCGTGTTCATAGTGGGTCATGCCGTCAAGTTGCGACATCGAACCTTTTTTGTTGATAAGATGGGGGCTTGTGTGACACGGTCAGTAAATTCCATGTCGAAGATCAAGTTGTTCATGCAAATAGAAGGGCCCTACTAATTCCACTTTATATTACTTAGGAATGTGTCTTGCATAAAATTATATATTATTTAGAGCGTTTATCTATTTTAATTTTCGTATGGAATTTTTTAATCTGAATTCATATTTTCCTTTCCCGCAGCGATTCAATCCATCCAATATGAATGGTATGGGGGAAGATTATTCCTTTCCTACAAGCACGAGCCTGGGATTGTCCTTTAGCCCTACCGGTTCGATTGGTAACTGGAACTTCCGGTGTCGTCCCGTTAACTTCCGAGGTCAAACTACATCCCTAACCCTGAAGGTGAACGTCACAGGTAAGAACAGCTACAGTCCATGAGAATCGGACAGCCCGCAAGGTCAACAGTCCACGAGGCTGACGGCCGACAATAATGTCGGTCTTGCTTGCCGTCTGAAAAGTTAGCTTGGAGATCACGTGACCGACAACCCATAAGACCGACACATCGAAATTTTGATAGCTTTTCTATTCGAGTCTACTAGGCCGACATTATCGGTATCGTGGCTCAACGGTCCTGTGGGTTGTCGGTCTCGTGAGCGGTCGGTCTCGTGTGCCTTTGTTCTCCTTGGTTGCCTTAATGGGATGTCCAGTGTATGATACTAGGAAATGAATATTATTTTGCACCTGTAAAGTCAGAAAAGCAGTAGATCCAAAATGAAAATATTGTGCATCTGAAAGGTACTTACACTGTGTACAAGTGCAGCAACTAGGACAAAGACCAAAGGATGCAAATCCTTTAAGGATGCGGAACAACTGAAAGTGGTACCTTTAAAGTTTAATTTTGCACTCTCGAATGTGCTGTTGACTCATATACAATAACCTCAGTCCAATGTTACTATCTGCGCATGGGAGGAAAATTATGATCTGTATCTGGCTAATCGTTGTTTTTTAACTTTCCCCTGAAAGAAAGTAGTGGCTCATTTGCATTCCATGAAATAAGGGTGGGGGTATTCTTCTTCAGGAAATAGAACATAAATGTTCATGAAGTTCCGCCATTCGGCTTCATCACATTGGAGTGATGAATCTAACATTCCCAATGTATATGGGACCTCTACAAGTTGAAAACATATGTGGATACACGGGGTCACTTAGTTATGAAATGGTTCTATTAAAAACACCCAAAGCTAGCTAATGTAGGGGAGGTCGCGATAGTGGAAGTCGCTTCAGACAGGTCAGTCATTTCATGGAGTTCCATTATTCAATCTACAACAACGCTCGCACACATGTATCGTCATGTGTTGCAACTCGTATCCGGACACCTACCCTCTGGACATTCACCCCCGGATTACCACCCCCAGTCAACTACCCCCTAGGACAACTACCCCCAGGACAACTACCCCCAGGACAACTACCCCCAGTCAACTACCCCCTAGGACAACTACCCCCAGGACAACTACCCCCAGGACGACTACCTCCATGACAACTACCCCCCGGACAACTACCCCCCAGAAAACTACCCACTAGGACAACTACCCCCTAGGACAATTCCCCCGGACAACTACCCCCAGGAAAACTACCCCCGGACTTTACCCCCAGACAACTACCCCCTTGGAAAGTTTTCCGGGGGGTAGTCGTCCTAGAATTGTCGCAACTATCCTTCGCAATACGCTATGATAGCACCCAAGTAAACGACCCTCTTGAACTAATCATTCATCCACAGGTGACCCACCGCGGATAAGGAATTTCTGGTTAGTGGATGTCGTCAACCTCGGCCAGAGAGCGAAATTCCAGTGTATAGTGGATGGATTATCCTACCAAGACGTGAACGTAACACTGTCAACCCCTTCAAACCATGTGATAGAATCCAGTGGTTTTCCCGTCGGGCCTAGCAACTCCCCGACCTTTCTCTTCTCCACCCCTGGGGTGACGAAGAGAGATGGAGGCACCTATCGCTGCATAGCGGATGGAATAACGGGATCAGACCAGCAGGAGTACAGCCTCGAGGTCTTCTGTAAGAAAGAAAAGTCTTCTTCTCTCTTTTATATTGAACACATGTTTCTTAACCGTGAATACCTTTTGTTCTTTTAGCGGTGCTACAGCACTGCTATGAATTATGTTTGCAAGTAAAGAAAAACAACAGAATATAGTCTTGAGTATTGCGCGATGCAAGAAAAATAAGGAACAAATCCATCTCCCAAACAGCGCTTCCTTTATTGTCAAAGCATGCACAAATCATTTTTAGATACGTCCTAGGTTAGAATACTGTCCATTTCATCACGATATTTTTGAAATGTGACGAAAAAGACCATTTTCAAGTTCTTTTCTTCCCGTAGACATAGTTCCTGTTGGTGGGAACTTTTGCTAGGTTATTTTACCTTTTTATTGCATTTTTTCATAATCTTGAATACCCACTTGTATTCTAATATGTCACTCTCGACGATTTTCTATCAAACTACTCTATTGGGCTCTACTTTTTTCTCTTTACTATCTCTATCTCTCTCTCTCTCTCTCTCTACCCTCCTTCTTTTCTATTTCGGATCACTTTCTCTGCCTCTGTTCATGACATTGTCACCGTCTCCCCTTTTCCATACATAATTATATCTCTTTATCTATTCACTCGTCTCATTTTTGTTCTCTCGACATTCACATCTTTCCCATGCAGCCCAACCCGTGCCCGTGAACAGCCCTATCATAATGGACACCGACTCTCGCGCGGTGGAGATCAACCTCAACATCGACGAATACACCGGCGACGGACCCATCCAGGGCGCTGAGCTCCAGTATACACGAGCCGGCGGCGATGCTTGGACACCCATGAACGTCCCCATCAATGACGCGTCATCCGTCTTCGTGCGTAATCTCGTCCACAATCAAGATTACGAGGTCCGTGTGGTCATGTGGCGAGGAGGACCTGGTGGGCGAGGAACCTACGGTCCCACGACATCACTCAGGACCACGTGTTCGAGTACGTAAAGAATGACGGTTTTGCTATACCTTTGGTCTCTTCCGAAAGCTGCTCCAAAAATTTCCTCCAGCGACAATCGCTCCGGGTTTTATTTCATTAAAAGTATAGAGATACGGTTGCAATCGAGTTTTGTGTGTAGGTTTAGGGTAAGGGTTCCGTCCAGCGTTGAAGTTCTGATTTCGGTTAGAGTAGCTAATTACCGCGGAGAAATTTTCGTACAACCGTTTAGAAAATATAGGAATAAATATAGCAGCCGCGAGGCGGCTCTTTTCATGTATGATCGATTTTTCTTCGAAGGGATATCATTGCTTTTAATTTGAATTAATTATGGCGTTCACACTGTTTATCTTGCCAGGACCAACAACTGGATTTTCGTTGACACTGAAGACTACCGAAGAATGGTCATCAATCGAATTAAAATGGAGGGTATGTACTTAATCAATAATGAATTAACTTGTTTATCAATATTTGTTTATATATATACATGTATATTTATATATATATACAATTCCCTTTCGATAGAATGATGTAATCTTCGTGATAGGGTATAACCAAAACATAAGACAGTCCTTGGTTCGTTCGTTCGTGTCTCCTTAGATCAAGATTAATGTATATTGATCTTCGGAGTGGTTGCTACAACCGGCCGACCGTGTCAGACACGTCGACCCGGGGTGCGAGATAGGACTCTTTTAGCGTGCCCCCATTAAAAGAATGAAGCGATTGATATTACTCTCATGTTACGACGAAAATATATTATATATATTATGAATCAATTGATTTGGTTGATCCAGGTTGATGGCACAAACACGGCACAACTAGACAGAGATCCTAATAATTACAGAGCTTAGTCCTGTTGCTCTGTTTGCCAGCAGTTCAAGGATATGGAATCCCGCGGCACATTACTTACAAGAGTTATAACAAACCAAGCTTGGTCATTGTCATGATGTTATCTAGTAAAATGTTTGTACACCCAGCTCCCCCCCCCCCCCCGAAAAAAAGAAGAACAAAAGGTCCCTGGTCAAATCTCAGGCATCATGTCAGGGTTCTGATGTTTTTTAAACACCATTTCTGCATTTCTAAGTTCGTTATGATATATAATCGTTGTATAGTCTGCCCCTAGTTGAAACTATAGATGAAACCAACTAAAACCTTTTTTTTTTTGTATGACAAATTAGCCAATTGGTAGTATCGTGGACGAGCTGAGCGGTTTTCGGATTGAATACCAGAAGTCAGGAGGTAGTGTAAGGACTGTTGAGATCCCCGACTCGGGTACTCGGACTCGCAAACTCACCGGTTTACTTGCAAATACCCATTACACGGTCATTCTGATACCCTTCAACTGCGGCGGTGACTCCGTATCGGTGCAGTCGAGCGCCACAACCAGAGAAGGACGTAAGTTCAGAAATCATTTCATCTACTTGCATAGTCTTGGGAAATGATGTAGGCCTCCGAATAATGGCATCCGTCAAACCGACGATCCGGAGACATTAGCAATGGGAACCTCGTGGAAGATATATAATCTGTTTGAAGCCAGAAGAGCAGTAACCCATATAAATTACACAAAGTTAACATCCTTTTGGCTCTGAATGGATGATACTTTTATTTGCTTTTTTTAATGTAAAATTATCAATCACATATTGCCTGTATGTTTTTGGCCTCCTTTATTCGTGGATTTTTTTCGGGTGAGCTGTATTTAAAGGTATATGTTGTTTCATGCAATTCATTGGTCAATAATATACAATATATATACATATCTTTATTTTTAAGGTTGCAGTTAGGGATTGTGCAATCAATTATCTTCAACATTATCTACGTCATCATCGTAATCTTTATCGAAATTGATATCATCATTCATCTTCTTCTTATTACTATTATTATTTTAGGTTCATGAGGTTCATAAGGTTTATATCCATTGTCCATTTAACAATGGAAATTCGTGGTATGTACAATGGATATAAATATACATATATCAAAAACCATACATTCATTATTATTATTTTCTTATATTTATTGCTATAGCAATTATGTAATTGTTTTTTTTACAAAACTCATCATCATCATCAACAACACTATCATCACTGAAGTTAATTATTTGGGGAGATTTTAACGGATGGTTTTATCTTTTAGTTATCGTATTTTACGATGGTGATGATAGTAATGATGATGATGATGATGATGATGATGAGGATGATGGTAGTGATGATGGTGATAATGATGATGATGAGGATGATGATAATGATAATGGTAATACTGATTATTACGATAATCCTGATAAAACTTGTTTGGAACGCGAGCTTAGCTTTCTACACTCTCCCACCTCTTTTATCCTATTCCATCCCTCCAATAATAAATATGAATATAATTTGAACTGTATAGCTCCTGGGCCTGTGGGTCACTTCCAGCTGACCGTGACGTCATCGGACACGATAACGGCTAGTTGGAGTATCCCTGAGGAAACCAGAGGTGACATCGTGCACTACTCTATCAAGGTCTTTGAGAAGGTTGATGGTGTCGTCAGTGACACAGCCCACTGGGATGATACAACTCAAAATACAGTGTCTCAGGTGCTTACACAGTTCCGCCTTCTCATTTTTTTTTGATAAAAGATTTCCATTCGGTCGTTCAAATTGGAACAAAATAATATTTGCTGTGACAGATCAGTTAAAGCAAACATGTTTACAGCAATTATATGTCCATATACTGTATCTAATGTTACTTGACAAAGCAAATTTATTATGATAAACAGAAAAAACTCACTCAACTTAATGAAAACGCTTCAACCTATAAATTAAAGATAACTTTTCCCATTTGCACTTCACAGAGAATATATAATGATGGGCATATGAAATAACAAGTTAAATCTAGCTTGTTTACCCTCTCGGAAACCAAACAGAAAGTATTTTGTTTTATTGGAAAATGCTCTCTTGGTATTATCTTTCCATAATCGATGATGTCATTGTAAAACCAAAAACGCCGTACCTTATACCAAGGATTTAAAATGCGGAATGCCTATGAATGTAATAGAACTTCAAACTTCTGGAGATATAAATACTTTGAAGAGAACGTAACATCTATTCCAGCTTTATAGAACATGTGATTTAATGATAAGACGTGTATTACAATGAAGAAAAAATGCATATTACACTGGTGCCGAAGTAAATCGTTTGTCATTTTTTCTCGTAGATCTTTAACCTCAAGCCTTACACGTCGTATGTAGTAGAGGTATATGCACGTACCGTATCAGTAGGCGAAATCAGCAGGAAAGAAGTCACCACAAAGGAAACAGGTAAGAGCCATATCAAACCTTGATAATTTCTGGGTTTATTTAGTCTTTACTGCATTGACGATGTATCTAAGGGCTTTGTATATATCTTATTACCGTGATCCTCGGATTCAGGCTTGGCCGCATACAATATATGCACATTCTCCACTCCCTGAGGAGCTATCCAGCCATGCGCCATTACACAGAGGCTCACAATGCTGATCAAACTACGATAATTTTCGCACCCTACCGGATACACATTTAAAACCTGAGTGGAGATAAAGACAAATGTATGTTAATGTCTTGCTAAACGACTTGCCACGATGTTGCCCGTTACACATGGGACGTCACATTTCTGACACAGACTGCGTCAGCGATTCGTAGTACCTGTCGTGTTTAAACCTCGCTTTGCTTTACGTTCGTAACGAACATCATGGACTCTTGTCAAATATAATTTTTGTTTTACCTCAGCTCCTAGTGGACCGCCCTCTACGCCATCGGTTATCGGTCAGACCATGGACACCAGAATGTCTTTCGCGTGGCACCCGCCTCCGGTGGACCAGCGGAACGGTGTGATCATCGTCTACGAGTGGAATGTCGTGTACGTGACGACCGGTGACGTATACCAGAGAGACATTGAGAACGTGACGGAGACGTTGGCGACATTGACGAACCTGATACCGAATAGGAGATACTACTTCAAGGTCCGAGCCTACACGTTGGAAGGACCAGGACCCTTCACGCCAGCGATCAGCCACAATACACTCACTACAGAAGGTAGGGAACAAGATATTTGACAGGGGCATCGTCAGACAATGGCCGCTGGAGAGATATGTAAACTTGAAAGAAGTGAGAGAGAGAAAGGATGATAGGAGAGGGGAAGAGAGAGAGAGAGAGAGAGAGAACAGGGAGAAAGGGTACAAATCAATGTTTGTTGTTTAATCAACTTTATACCAGTACCACGAATAACGTCTAAAATTCGGTTTCGACGTGGCCACGCAAATTGAGTCTTGCGCAAGTCAATCGGGAAAAACCTACAAAATCGTCCCAAATCATTTTTAAAAAAATCACTACACAGACTACAGGTAATTGTCAAATAAATCAATCATTACATTTCGCTTTTATACATTAAGGAACGCTAAAAGTGTACATTTGTCATGTTTATTTGACTTCCACTTTATTGCACCAAACATCATCAATAATTGTTACCTGCTCGAGAACCATTTTCATCCCCTAAACCCCGCTCTCTACCAACCCGACAGTTTTCTGCATAGTGGTGTGTGTGTTTGTGCGCGTGCATGTGTGTGTGAATATGTGTGCGTGTGTTTTTGTGGGTGTGTGTGCATATATCACACATCATATTTTTTGCTTCTTTTCCATAACATTACAGAAGCAGCCAAGTACCTCACCACACCACCTATTGCAATCACTGTAAGGGGAAATCCAGACCTGCCCAACGAAACAGGTGGTCGAACAGGTCCTTCAGTTAGTAAGTACATGTAATCTCAACAGTGCCGTTGAAACAGCTCTAACAAAATGATTTAAACACCTTCCAATGGCATTTTGATAATAAAGATTGTCTCCTTTGAAGCCTTTCAGAGCAGGAGAAGAATTGGTAAACGGCACGCATTTTTGTGTAGCCCATAGGAAGGTCACAACATAAAAACTTTGTAACATAGGAGCGTTCCAATACAATGGGTTTGTACGAACATATAAAGGGGCAACGGAACATTATGGCGTCGCAACATTATGGGTGTTGAAACATATGGGCAAACTTAAAGATCATAATGGCGATGTATCATAAAGACATCGAAACGTAGGATCAACCACGAGGAAATTAATGTCCTCGTATAGGGGCGTCGAAACGGAGTCATAACAATTAAACCATGCCGATGAACTTGTGATGCAACACCAAAATGGCGTTATAACATACAGGTATTGGAACATCAGGTTGTTGAAACTTGGGGGCATCTGGACATTGTGACGCTGTAGGAGCGTCGAAAATAGCAAGGGCTTTAATCGACCAATCGACCTATCAAATAAAAAGCATAATCTTGGATAATCATCTTACAGGTGAAAACAAGGCCAGTGGTGGAATATCAAGCAACACCGTGCTCGCCCTCGGTCTCGTTTGTGTCTCAATCATCATCATCGTCGCTATCGTCTTCGGAGGTTGGATGTACAAGAAGAGGAAGACGGCAGGGAGTGTGGAGTTCGTTGCGAGCATCGCGGGATCGGAGATCGGTACTTACCGGTTTAATGAAATGGTAAGGAGCTCAGAAAGCGATACCATAATGGGACAAAAGTTTAAAGGTATAGACCAGTTTTGGAAACGCCCCCTCTCAAAAAATGAAATGGAAGCTCTTATTACCAATCATGTGAAAGAATATGTTTTGACTAAGTCGTGATGATACAAATTTTGCCGGGAAACCGCCTACGAATTGATATATTTGGTAAACTATCATATCTATCCGGACTGGATAGATATCGCGTAGTCCCATATACATCTTTCTGTGTACAGTGCTTGTAACTTTACCAAGACTGGGCCTAATTTCGTATCATTTTGACGACTCCAGAACCTTGCAGTACACACCAATACTGCTAGATGATGATCAACCTTTTCTGATCGATTCCACAGCGTTTCTTTCACAATGCAATCGCATGACCAGAACTGGTCTATACCTTTAAAGGCACACTGCCATACTTGTAGCTACTTGCTCCCTCTATATAGAAAACTTCCCCAATCGGTGCCTGTTGGTCCCCCATGATCCTCTTTTTCTTATGTTAAATGAGAGCTGAGTTAATGAGATAGCCACCTGTCACAGTGACCTCGATGGCTCGCTGTGTGGTCTAATCCCTTCTTGCCCAGTAGTGGTGACGGTCTTTAAGGCAAATATACCGTGAGAAGATGGTCAAACATCATAATCCGACGTTGGCCTGGCGTTTAAACGTCCCCAGTGTAACGTTAGCCTAACGTCGTTTCTGAATAGAGAGCAAAGTTTGGCAATGCAACACAACGAGGCTCCAAAGTCGGGCCATCATAACATTCTAGTGCTGCATGGCTCAACGTGTCCTCCATCCCAATGTCGTTTGCCTGGTGTTTTTTAAATTTTTTTAATTATATATTTTTGTTTTAAGCCCGTCAATACTGCTGGGCCAAAATGGATTAGACCACACAGCGAGGTCACTGACAGGTGGCTATCTCATTAACTCAGCTCTCAACTAACATAAGAAAAAGAGGATCATGGGGGACCAACAGGCACCGATTTGGAGAAGTTTTCTATATAGAGGGAGCAAGTAGCTACAAGTAGGACAGTGGGGCTTTAAATCAATTTAAAAGAGATACTCCTTCATAATTTAGTATGTTTGAATATTTGTTAGCTTGCACAGAATCCCAAATGGTAAGTAATAAATATTTGAGTTATCCAACAAACCAAGATGTTAAGTAGGCTACACAACTTCGTGTAAGTCAGAAACTGTATTGTTGTCTTATTCGCCTGTTATAGATTTTTTGTTACTGTTAATCCTGCTATTTTAGTTGGCCCGACAGCAGTCCGCTACAAATGACTACGACGAAAATAGCCGTGGACTGATGTTGGGTGCCATGGCGTCACCCCCTGGATCACCTCTGCCGCCGATAGACTACTGGAGAATCCCGCTCGACTGCCTAACGCTCGAGAACTTCGTCATCGCCGAAGGCAACTTCGGCCAAGTGATGAAAGCGACGGTGAAGAAGGACGGAGGCGTCATCGAAGTCGCTGTCAAGACGCTGAAAGGTATCTATGACCCGTGGTCGACATCCAAATCGTCGAAGATTAATGAAAGTTGTGGCCTTTGAAATGCAATTTTGAATTGAAGATAAGTCATGATTTAGATTTAGTAACGGCTTGACCTAAGGCAAATAGAATAAAATTCAACAACTTTTCGTATTATAAAGTAACTTTTTTTTTTTTTTTTTCTTCAACAATTATAATAATTGTAACGTTTCCATAGCGCTTAATATTACTATTTTCAAGTGCTGCACCATTGTTATCCCTGCATTTGTCATTATAAGAGGTCATGAATTACCTAAAAGTTGCGTCATTAATAACATGTAAAGCATATTGCAGCAGGTTGCCTTGCTGAGGTGGCTCCTTTCTTGGGAGATAATTTCAAGATTTTTTAAAAATAAAATGGTATTGCCTTGTGAGTTTTTCATGTTGTAGAAAATTTATTTTGTCGGACAACGTATGAGGCGACTTTTCTTTTTTTGCGTGTGCTTTTGCTTGAAATGATAGAAAAATATCTATATCTCCTAATAAATATTTGTTTTTTATCTGCCTTTTTCAGATGGGACATCTGAAGCAGATCGCAAAGACTTTATGGGTGAACTTGAGATTATGTGTAAAGTAGGAACACACCCCAACATTGTGAACCTGGTAGGGGCATGTGAACACCAAGGTAAGTGATAGAGCTCGAAATTAGGAACACGTCCTATCATTATGAATTTCTAACGAGCGCGACAACCAAAAAATAGATGCGAGAGATAAAGCTCCTAATGCGGTGGGCAAAGGAAGCGGTTGTCAATGTTTCGTCGTATAGATAGAAGAGAAATTGTGGCCACAATTTTAACAATCTTTCGTCAAATGTGAAAGTCCCATTTGGCAACCTAACGGCAACGTGAGCTTATTGATTCTGTTCAAGATGTCATCACATTCTTTAGGGCTTCTCCCTTTTCAAACATTGATAACTTGTGATGATAAAAAAGCTTGGGATTATGAATTAAACTTACTGTCCAAATCAATACAATAATCATTGATGTGTTTTTAAACACAATTTCGTGTGTGGACTCCACAAACCTCCCCCTCCCCCCTCTCGCATGGTGCAACCGCAAGCCTACTGTAACATCAATCAGTATTTGGAATCGCGTCCAAGTAGTAAACATTTTCATTACTCCCCACACCAGGTATCCTTTATGTTGCAACCGAGTATGCTCGATATGGCAACCTACTCAATTTCTTACGATCCAGTCGTACTATTGAGGCCGATTCGCCGTTCCCTTCGAGTCCGACTAGCCGCTTTAAAGTCAACGTGTCCACGAGTTTGACAGCGGAGCAAATTCTTGGATTCGCTGCTGACGTAGCCCTGGGCATGCAGCATCTGGCTCAGAAAGGGGTAAGATATGCACTGGGGAGCAGCAAAGAGGGTACTGGGAGTGGGGTTAGAGAAACGGTATCAATCATTTGTATTCATATATTAAATGCTTATTGGTTGTGCTGTTTCGAACATTACCAAAAGTGTCAAACGGAACGACAGTCCAAATCCAGGATCTTATATCGAGGGTAAATGAATGTTATATAAACAAAATATATATATATATCTCTTAAATGTTGATAATAGAAGGGTGATGGTTGAATGTTAATCGAACCCGCCGTTTCCCCAGGCGAAGTCAGGCATATAAATGGCAATCCTTTTTTTAACTTAAAGCTGTCGTTCCGTTTGACATGTACTTAAATGTTGAGTCATTGTTACCATACTATTTGAGTAAGAAGGCATTTTTGAAATAATGACATGATATTGGAAAATATATTAATTCATGACTCAAATATTCATAATTGTCTTAACATGTTCTTTCACAGTGTGTGCATCGTGACCTGGCTGCTCGCAATATCTTGGTCTGTGATAACTACGTTTGCAAAGTTACCGACTTCGGGTTATCAAGGAGCGATGAAGTTTATGTAAAGACCACTGCAGTAAGTATTAGGCTCTCTACCTTCAGGTTAATTACATTTCTTTAAAGACGTACTGTACTGTACTGTCCTGGAGGCACTACCGGAAGATCTCCTCTTTTTGTCCTTTCATTGGCATAACACGGTGAGATTCGAAATTCGAAACTATTGCTTTTTTCAATCAAGTTGGCCATGCTTTCAACTTTTCCACATCTCCATTCTAATTTCCGAACCCTACGGTACAAAGAATTCTCCTATAACCACAGAACCATAATGCTCCCAACTATGAATACCTAATCATAAATGTTTTTGTTTCTTTCTTCTAATCACAGGGTCGTTTGCCAGTTCGTTGGATGGCCATAGAATCCCTGAACTATAGTGTCTACACTACTAAGAGTGATGTGTGAGTTTTCTTTATGGACGATATATTTAAAGTCAAGCATTTCTATATTTGATCGTTCGTTCGTGTCTCCTGAGATCAAGGTTAATGTAACGTCCTAAATTAAATTATATTAAATTAAGTTCTTCCATCGCCCGATGGCTGCGAAGGCCTTCTCATTTACAAGGGCCAGGTCTTCATCTGTGCAACCCAAGATGTGGTCCATCGTCTGAGTCTCGCCGCAGTCGCAGAGAGTATCTTCTTCATGGGCATAGCCCCATCTCAATTCTCATTTCACTTGGATGTGAAATACTCTGTTTCGATTTTTATTTTACTGAAATTGTCTTCCAATATTATCCGAAATCAATGAAGACGTTGGTCTGAGTTTTAAAATAACAGAAACATAATCATACTCAGATTCGAGGGTTTAATCTAGAACATGCTCTTTATTTTGTTCAGCTCTGCTCATATCAATTTTGTTTGGAAGTTACTTTGTTATTGACATATTTCATTGAAGGATATGCTTTTTCATCCACAACAGGCAAAACTTGATTTGTTTGCAATCCTATCGAGCTAGATAACGGCCTAAAAATATTGAAAAAATATGCTATTACCCGTGAATTGTGACGTTTCGATTATCGGGCGAAGTATAGGGCCTACCCTCAGTTTCGATCAATCTGTATGATCAGAGGATTAGAATCGCGACATGCGGAACAATATACATGTACTAATACATACCTCGTCCATATGAAAAGCTGGATTTAGTATGTTCCATCATAATTGTATTTTATTCTTTATTTCCAAAATATAGATGGTCGTTTGGAGTTCTTTTGTGGGAGATTTGTACCCTGGGTGAGTCAACCTTAGCTTTATTTGCACATTTCCTCCGATTTCAAGCCTTGATAATGCACTATTTACAAAAAAAAATCAATGATAATGATAATGAGACGTCCAAACTTTGTTTGGATTTTTTTTCTTCTAAAAGTCGTCCTTACTGGCTTAATAGACATTGTATGTTTCTTTTATGATCTTCAGAGACATTTTCAATTTCTTCCATTAATCTCGATTTTTGAAGGATGAACTTAAATTTCAAACTGGAATTTGATAGATGGCTTAGAATTTACAATACACGTCGTAACATATTATGACGGGGTAACCATTTTGAATAATATGGGAGAGGCGCTATACATATCCAATTGTTATCATTACCAGTATTATTAATATAAGAAGTAGTAGTAGTAGTAGTAGTAGTAGTAGTAGTAGTCGTAGTAGTAGTAGTAGTAGTAGTAGTAATGAATGTAGTAGTAGTAGTATTAGTAGTAGTAGTAATATTACAAATGTAGTTGTATCATTACTTCTATTATTATTATTACTATTATTATTTCTATTATTATCATCATCATTATCATTGTCATCACTAATATCAATAACATCATTATAAAAGTTATGATAGCACAGTTCGTCAACACAGTTTTCTTCAGTGTATTATTTCCTTTTAATCTTTGCAGGTGGGACACCATACCCTGGCATGACGTGTGCTGAGCTGTACGAGAGGTTGCCCCTAGGGTTCCGCATGGAAAAGCCTCTCAATTGCGAGGATGAGGTGTAAGTAATATAATTTAACTATGCTGAACACTAAATCTAGCCTAAAAATCTCTTTTAATCAAAGATATCGTCCTTAATCATATTGAAATAATCACGGTTCTTGTATTCAGAAATTATGTAATATTCATTATACAGCCCGGAGAAAATGTCCTGATGATGTATTCATATTAATTTCTTATTTTCTGTTTTCTTTTTTTGCCACCGGTTTTAGGTATAACATCATGCGTCATTGCTGGCGTGATCGACCCCATGATCGACCCACGTTCGATCAACTTTACACAGTACTGTCTGGACTAGTCAAGGCAAAACAGGTAAGCCTTCATCGGCTAGGGTACAGCCTCTGAGACCGACAGCCCACGAGATCGATATTTTCTTTCTTCCCGAATGCATTTCGTTGTTCAGTTAGTAATAATGATAATAATAATAGGCATTTCTATAGCGCCGTTTATACAAATTTTTTTTCCGAGGCGCATTTATTATTACCTAGCTGCCATTACAGCGCTCTAGCATTTTAAGGAATTAATTCCTGCTAGGTACCCATTTACCTCACCTGGGTCGAGTGTGGCAAATGAAGATTAATGCCTTGCCAAAGGACATTAGTGCCGTGTCGGGGATCGAACCACGACCTTCGAATTTCAAGTCAAGTACTTAAGCCACTCGACTACGATTTCAGTTACCAATGGAAGCTTCACACTATGAACATGACGGACAAAAAAAGAGGACAACATATACAGTTCCTCATTCTACCCTCATCAATAGCTGTGGTAGACAAAAGAACATCCCTTCACTGCTATCATGTACAAATGTGTTAAACAGGTGAATATGCATGTGACACCTGTTCTACACATGTTTACATAATAGCAGTGAAGGGATGTTCCTTTGTCTACCACAGCAATTGTTGAGGGTAGAATGAGGAACTGTATATATTGTCTTCTTTCTTTGTCCGTCATGTTCATAGTGCCATCAACACCAATGATGCTCTTCCTGAAGACCCCTGCAATTATTATTACCCCAGCAATTATCATTTACCCATCTACACCCGGGTGAAGAATGGCAAATGTGGATTAATGTCTTGCCAAAGGACGTTAGTGTCGGGCTGGGATTCGAACCCTCAACCCTTGGATTGAGAGTCAAGTGATTGTAATCACTATACCACGACACATTCATTATCAATATAGTGAGCAACATAGGTCTTGCAGATCTTAGTTTCTATATTTTCTATCGACCTTTGTGTCAATGTGGGTCTCGTGGGCTGTTGGTCTTGTGGGCTGTAGGTCTTGTGGGCGGTTGGTCCCATTGATTGCCGCTCTACTGGGAGGACCCCGACTCGATCAAGATTAAGCGGCGTGTCCAGGATAGGGTAAAGTTGATGTACGCCCCCGTCCTTGGTTTGGTCCAGGGGAGAGGGGTGTCGGTGCAAGCCCCTATGTTCATCATAGGGACTTCCTGGGTTAATAACGTAAACGTAATCAAATCAAACCTCAATTTTAGCATATTTTTCGCTTTTCCTTGTCTTTTTTCTTTGTTTTCCCTACCTTTCATCCGGAGGGGGGGGGGGGTACGTTTCCTCTCTACCTTCACCAACTACCAACTGATTTATTCTCATTGTATTTTATGATAGAAGTAATCCTAGTTTCTCTCTTTTTCCGCAGCCCTACGTAAATTTGGACAAACTTGAAAACGATCTTCAGTTCTCCGAGCTCAACTCAGATGAAGATTTCAAACACGATAGCTGGGCTATGTGAAAAACTTCCATGGTAAAAAAACGAACTTAAGATCCCCCGTGTTCCAACATCGCGAACCAACCCGTCAACTCGGTATGAATGGTACTAATGATGCGAAGAAAGTCGACAAGTTTTATGCAGCATAAATGACCGAGTTGGACATAAACCAGTTTATTGTCGTAATGTCTGATTGTGTGTCCGTTTGTCCGTCCATCCACCTCTGTGTGGTTATCTATTAGGTATCTGTTTTTTTTAAAGAAATGTGTATCCTTTAAGATATAACTTGCTAACTCTGACAATGGCTATACTCCGGCGGAGGCATATTGGTGACAATGTCGTATTCATTATTTTACGCCATGCCCATTGTACGCGAGGTGTCAATTAAGTTAATCAGGCTTCTGAAGGGAATTGCCTATTCATCTATTTTAAATCAATATTGGCACTGTTCATCTTGCATTTTCACTGAGTTTACGATCTCGCTTTGACATAGTGCGTCAAAGATCAGGAAAAATGACGCCTCGTGTGCCGCGGGCATTAAAGGGAGTGTGTCATGACGAGACTATGTGTCTTTCCCGTGGCCCTAGTCGGGGCCGATCGGGTATACGACTAGGGACGACGCGACCGCAGCATTCATGTGCGTGCAACATACGTGCAACCATAGCGTGAGGAGAACTTCGGTCTGTTTCGCGAACGCTAGCGCGCCGACCCAGACAATCAAGTCCATTCGTTTACGTGCAGTTGTCCAAAAGAAGACGTAGATGGTTGTGATACATTCCCTTTAAAGTACTAATGACAACAATTCAACCGGTCAGGGGCCCCCTAAGTATAAGAGTCTCGTTATTTAGCAATAATGTACAACACTGTGTCAAATTAGTTAATAATGAATATCCCTCAATTTATACTCGGCATTTATTCTTAGACCATGAACAGAATGATAAGATGTGGTTATAATAAAAACATATTTGATTAGGCTAGCCTCTAAATAAATCTTGGTTTTGGTCGGGAAAATACACCATATCACTGAAAAACTATAAATTTGAATTTAAAGTAATGAGTAGAGGGGATGGTTATGATTTTTAATAACGAAACGTCATTGAGAGAAATGTATGCGATTTTCATCAGTTTCATCGACGTAAACCAGTTTCCGAAGGACAGTGATGAATGTCTAGACAAACATTTTAAAAGGAAGAATTTGCAAAACATTTCCGTACCATAACTAATGAATGAATGACGAACAAATGAATGTGAAATGGCTGAAAATAAGCAACAAAGGCATACAATAAAGCGCGGCAAACAAATCTGCATTAAATTGATGTGAAAACGTGACCAAAACGATATCAATGAACATCGATTGTGATTTGAC
>JAVYIG010008518.1:85000-88494 GCA_035222895.1 Strongylocentrotus droebachiensis
CTCTCTCTCTCTCTTTCTCTCTGTCTCTTTTCTCTCTTCCTCTCTCTCCCCCCTCTCTCTCTCTCTCTCTCTCTCTCTCTCGTCCTATCTGTCTCACAGACACGTATACCATTGCTTTATGGATAGGGATCAACGCTCATCGCATTATAATTGAACTCTCGTACATCCTAGAGTTAACCATTGTTTCTGCTTGCAGTGGCGTACCCCGACAGAATCTCCTTTTACCCCATCCGCATGCAATCAGTTTGCATGCTGGCCACATAGGCCTTTAATCGCGCGTGCAGTAAAGCCATTTCTCAACCAATTTTTCTTCCTTATCAGAAATACAATCAGAGCTAAAAAAGCCATAAGCTGTGTTGTGTCGGTTGCTACGATCTCACATTATATTTTACCCGCTCAGATTTTCTTCATAAAGGATACAATTAGAGCTTATCCGTCTGTCCGTCTGCTTTGCCGGCTGCGCTCTCCGTGAATATTATCATTCTGGAAAGTATTCTCACCAATGAACTCTTCGAGTGATTAGATGAACTTTCGATGCTCACGGTGCTAGAGCTCATACTGAGAACAACGAATACCAAAAACAGCAAGAAATAGCCCAAATATATTCCCATGAACGCGGCATTAGTCAAACTGGGATATTTAAACTGCTTTGTTAGCCGGATATGCAATGTAGATGTACATGGTTATAAAACCTGAAGTGGGGAACAGCAAGAAATCAGACAATCCAGATTTAATTTTCGAGGATTTGAAGATTTATCCGTCGCGTCGTCAGCACTGTGAGAGACTTGACAGATGATACAGTTAGTTTGATGTGCATTCTGAGAACAACATCGGGAACACTCATCTTAATCCAAGGTCTCGGTATTTCGAGACATAATTCAGGATCTCGGCATTTCGAGACTTAACTTCACCGTTTCGGTGTTTCGAGACTTCATCTACTTTCGCCGCACCTCCAGAGAAAATCCAAAGTCTCAGTATACTTCGAGAGATAATTCAAGGTTTCTATATTTCGAGAAAATTGACAGAATAGAGACACTTTCTTAAACTTACGTCATAAAATACCAACAACAAAACTACTGATTGGTAGATTATCATCATCAAGACATCATGGTATCATCGGGGATGATTAATATCTGCTATCTTCTTTTGATGTGGAGCCATCTTGCTGCAGCGCAAGGTAAGTATTCGTTGCCTATTCTAAGATTTTGAAGGAGCTACACTTTACTTTTATTTTGATTTTCTTTTTGTGATAAGATGTCATGGATCTGAAAACAGATACAGCAACTATGTCAAGAATGTTATTTCAGGCCGATTTCTATGCAATACACCTGTTTACTAATGTATTTAAGGTCGTGCTCTCTCTCTAACCACTGATTACCAGACATTGTATTCACCTGCTATGTAAATGGCACCTGTATTGGTGAGGTTCCCTTTGTATGAATTAGTTGTTGCTATACCAGGAAAACCTCTAGCAGGCATATTAGAAGTCAAGCGAATTTTTTGTTAAATGTTTATCCATAAAATTAGTCAACAGGGTTATTTTTTGATTTTTGAACGGTTATACCTATTGCCAACTTAAGGATTTCATTACTGATTTTGTTTTAAAAATTCTTTGTGTCAAATTTTGTATGATGTGTGAATAAAATGTTTACAGCGTGTGTATTTTTTTGCCCTTTTTACTAGTCCATACAACTATCCAAAATTAAATTGTTGAAAATAGGCATTTAAAATTGAGCGCTAAGTATACTCTATTAGGCCAAATAACAAAAATTACGTGTTTCTCGTTCGGACTTTTAAAAAAGGAAGAGGCAGGGCATTATTATTTACTATTTTGCATTTTTTTTTTTTTTTTTTTTTTTTTTTTACAAGATGGCTGCCATGCTAAATATAGCAGGCCGAACCTATTTTTTATCACAGATATTGTGCTATGTGAGTATACTGATGCAATGTATGACAAAGCAAATGATTTGTATCACTTCAGAAACTATCAAAGAACATGTATATCACAGGCTTTTTTCTTTTGGGGGCGTTTTTTTCTAAATAAAAAATAGTTTTAGAAAAGGAGGAGGCGGCCAAAGAGGAGACGGGCGGGGATGATAAACACTTCATTTTTGTTATTTGGAATTAGTGTATTGTATTAATTGGAAACAACATTATTTAGCGATTTATAAAACAATTTGTTTGCCTAGTATATAATATAACCAGGGCTTGTATCCCTGATATAATACACCATCGTGTCTGGATTCATGTTTCAAGTTTTTTGAGAAAGTCATCATCAAACCGTCAGGAAATCTAGGAAACGACCGATTGGTTTCGGATGAAATATACTGACAAATGACCTCAAAACCTACTAACCGTGAGAAATTCCTCTTTTTGTGTTTTGGGTCGAGGAGTTTTCCCACCAGCGTCCAATCTCATGACTCTTTCCCGGGCCTACCTGAATGGCATCATGTATTACGTAATTGCAAGTCCACTCCAAAAATAACTTTAGTATCAATAGAAGCAGAAAAATCAGACAAACCAATAACAAAATTGTGTTTTTTTTGTAATTCTAAAGTCATACCACCGATCAGACTCCATACTTTCTTCAAACCGATCGATACGTGGCCCTTGAAGGTGATATAATTATTTGATCGGACTGTTGTCAGTCGGTTTTTTTTTATAAGGTTTTGCGATGGTTTGTTGTCAAACTAATCAGTCAAGGATTCCTAGCCTTTATCGTCATGAGAAATTGAAGGACATGAATCAATAACTAGAAAGAAAGAAAAGACGCACAGCGATTACACAACAATTCAACATCCTGTCTTTCACTGATTCTCACAGATCTTCCTTGGGCCCAGGGTTCAGACTACGCTGATCCTCCTCCCGATGATGCAATACCAAGTCATGACTACGGCCAAAGCTATGTCTTTCCGGATCCAGTGAACCCTGGTCCCGTCTTCCCGTTTCCGAACTCCCCTTACGTCATCCCTGAGCCTGCCGTCGCCGAGACGCAAACAGTGGTTGCACTTCCGGTTCAGCCAAAACAACGCCAGGTTCTCCTTCCGGTGGAGCCTACAAATGTGGTTGCTACTACGCGTGTGAGTCCAAGTGAGTCATCAACGGTCTATTTTCAAGTTTCGATATTACGTTTTGTTTGGAAAAATTATCAATTTGTATCAGAACTTGTGGGAATTTCAGAAAACTCTCAAAGAAACATGATTGATTGTTTTAACTATATAGCTACGGATCAACGTAATCCATTTCCCTTTCCATTATTGTCACTGATGCTATTTACTATGGAAAACTAATTTGTTATTTGTATTTGTCCCCTGCTTAGCGAAATCACAACTCGACTCCTCTTAAATTTGTTTACAGATTTAATTTGAAAACTAATTGTCATATCGAAAGTGCAGAGCAGACCTTTCACGATACGAATATTATTGGTTTTACACCATTTCTTAATCTCTAGAATTAATAACAGTCTAGTGAAATATAGAATAGGCTAAAAGCTG
>JAVYIG010008519.1:0-88451 GCA_035222895.1 Strongylocentrotus droebachiensis
ATATTCAGTGAGTGTAAACGATTTCAATTATTCTTGTCATACCGTGTAAAGACATTGAAATCCGATAGTAAAAATTGCTAAAATCCGTTGGGTTTTCGGCGATGTCATTGCAAATCTGTCCCTCACAGTTATATTACCTGAACTTCTCGTCAGTGATAACTGCGAAGCGAGAGGTATCACTGTCCGCAAGCTCCCTAAAACGTTCGCACAATACTTGCGTGCAATTAAGTCGCTGGTGATATGTTTGTATTACATTCATTATATCATTCTCGTTAATACTAATATTACTATTATGTTTATTATCATTATTATTATTACTATATCATCATCGATATGACAACTTTACTATTGTTATTATCATTAGTAGTAGCAGTTTTTTTTTGTCGTTGTTTTTTCGCCTGCTGTTTTTTTTAAAATAATTTTTATGATCGAATTCTATCATCGTAAATAAATTCTTTGTTTTTGTCATGTCTTTAGTTGACTCAGCACGCATAATGGTGGAAGTCGTTCGAAGCTCCCTAATTGAATTAGATTACAAAGCCCAATACATCCTCTGATTTAAGAGCAGGTGGAACAGGTGCAGCGAAATACAATAAAAATTTAAGCATGATGGGCATTAGAACCGTAACATCTTACTTTCTGGTATTTGAGAGAAATATAAAAACTTTTAGCAGAAAACAAGCTGAGCATCAGTTATTAGCTTATAGGCTGACATTATAATGTCCGTTTAAAGAGAAGGTTGAGTTCTGGAAGAGGTGAAAAATAATTTGTGAGCATTACTCATTCTTAGTATGCAAGTGTGGAAGAACATCAGTTAAGACATGTTCCCTGAAAAGCATGGCTCTTCAAATGCCTTCATATTCTAAATATGCATGTAACATCGTAAAAATCGGGGGGCCGGCTTTTTACGCCACGTGTTCGTGTAGTCCCATATACATCTTTCTGTGTTAGTGTTTGTAACTTTACCAAGACTTGGCCAAATTTCTTATCATTTTGATGATTCCAGAACCTTGCAATACACACAAATTCTTATATGCTAGATGATCAACCTTTTCTGGTCGGTTCCACACCGTTTCTTTCACAATGCAATCGCATGACCAGAACTCAACTTCATCTTTAACTGAAAGGATGCGTAAGGTCAATGTTTAGTGCATTTGTTACAACATGAACTTAGCAAACATAAACTCTGGAGAAAGACCATCACAAAATATTACCCCCAAATTGGCTATTTGAGATTTAAAAGAATTACTTGTAAATGTACAAAAGCGTTTACAATGGTACATGTAAATAAAGTTGTATCTTCCTTTTAAGAACACCTAACAGCCATCACACATAAATAAATATTTATATACAGTATGTGTATAACAATTTACTCGAATGGATTGGAATTTCGGTTAGGAGCGTCTCAATACGTCTAGGCACCGTGCGTTACAAAATAAAAAGATCACTGCGCACGCACGCCGAGTAGCCGAGAAGCCTGTTTCAAATCGAGCAAAGCTAGATTTCTATGCAATCGAAACCGGGCTGACCAGATTAAACGTATACACACAAAAAAGCAAAAATACGAAGTTGTTAACCATCTCGATACTCCTAACAAATTGCGATACTGGTTTATTAATTATATTTTTACAATTACTTACTTTCAATTATCTTAGTAACGGATAGTTGATTATTCTTATATAACTGAAGATATGGCGTATATATTCAGTACGGAATGAACGCCATTAAACTACTACCGACAACAACAACACCTCATACATAATTAAGTTGGATGAGAGGTAGGTTGGATGCAAGATGGGGTGAGGGGAGAGGGGCTAATGAAGCTGGTCGGGATGACTCGGCGTAATAGTTTAAAAATTGCTTAAAGCCCACTTTTTTCAATTTCAATACAAAGATCTTAACGAAACATAATAATTCCATAACCAACATAATACAGTGTTTTAAATGACTTAAAGTACAAGTAAAATGACCAGTACGTAAACCGATGCCTTAAACTACATCCAGTAGGCCTACGTTTGCTGTAGTACATCAACGACACATGATAGCCGATCTGAGCTTGGTCATATAGCTGCGGACAATCCCTTTAGCTTCTTTCGTTGTACCGATGTAAAGCAAAGGTTGAAGCCAGCCACTCACTCCACCTAAGATCACGGCGAAAGAAAATCCCAATTCGTCAACCGCCACTAACCATGGAAACCAGCAGACATGAAACGAGATCGAAAGCGTAAGAACAGTCAAGACACCTTAGCAGGCAAACGCCAACGTCGAACTGGTGCGCGATGAGGATCACCATCGGTGTCACTGACCGTAGAAATTACATCAAGGCGACGCCGATGCTTGTAAATTACTCTTAGGATACCGATGTTGGTAACAGAAGTTATTAGTAAGGCGGTAACAACGGGAGCCTTGATGATGATTTCAACGAGCCATACGGTATTGAATGATATGTCACAATTCGCGACATGGTAATGATATTTAAGATTCGGCCATGGCAACAGCGGAATGCAAATCAAAATGGCCACCATGATAATGACGAAAAGCGTTACTCTGACTTTTGTAAGGGTTAGCATGATATGGTATCGCAGTGGCCGAGTGATAAACAAGAGCTTGTTCATGCTGATGAAACTGTAACAGAATAGTTGTGCAAAGAACGAGGTAAGAGTGACGAATGGAAAAATATAGGAATGAAGTTTGCACGATTCTGCATCGTTCAGAATGTATTTCCCGAAATCCCAACCGCTCCAGGCAACGCTTAGAATCATCTGAAGAACAGAGGAAACTCGGTACATAAGTCTTGTGTTGTCGTCTACAGTTTTCTGCTGGTGTAAAATGACAAGGAGCAATGAGTTAGCGAGTAGAGATAATCCAATGTTGGTTAAGGACAGTGCTGCAACTGGGAGTGTCGTCTTGAACACAGTGACGTTAAATTCATCATTGCTTACAGAAGAAAGCGTATATTCGTCAACGAATGAAGAGAATGACAACATTTCACCTCGGTCGGTGATTCCTTGTACAATCTCTGCCATTTTCACAATGAATTTGTTTCTTCGCTTTTGTTTCTGTGATGAATGCGTGGCTGATAAAAGAAAACGATCTGTTTTTATTTAATACATAATTCCAAAGTCGATGGTTTTGTGTAAGAAGCAACTGCGTAGGCTACACTGAGACGGGTTGCGTCCGCTTCGGATAGTTTTAGTGACCGATTCAGATGAATAACATAACGAATGAAAACCTCGTCTTCTTCTTTTCTGCATATTTTATAAACGGTGTTCACAAATCGGATGGATGAAAATAAAACGAATGTCTAGTCATTTCTGTACTGTTGAAAAAGATCAAATAATGCCTTTTGAGCTTTTCTACATTGACAGCATAATCATGCAGTCAAACTCATGTATGGTCTTTGCGATCAGGATGATACGATGAAAGGATCATCAACCCCTTTCCATCCTTAGATTTAATTATTATTTTGTCGATATCCCCTTCCCGATCGCAAATTAATCGAAAGTGATACGTTTACATGATGACTGAGTGTTTAGCAACCATGTTTATATTGGCATGATAGGCGCTTTATTATACCTTTCTTTTTAATTTGTCTCGCTCTCGGTTAATTTTAATTTAGCCATACCGGCTTGAACCTTAATGAAAACAAATTGAGTGCACGAAACACCTTTTACTGTAACTATCTAATGGGCTAACCCCAAAACGGTCAATTAAGGAATTGAAGTGATGCGCATCCAGAAATCTTGATTTTCGGGGAAAAACGCCACCCACGTAACACGATAAAATGACGTTTAGCCATTGCACAATTTGTAACCGATCGTTATTCATGAAGCTTAACTATCATAATCATGCATAAAGACAGCACTATTACACACCCACTTGCACGTTCACGTTTTTTCTTATCTTTAAAATCTTAAACAAATATTATTGCTTGTTTTTTCTTCAACAGTAAATTCCACTATACATCAAAAGATACTCATTTCTAATTTGAGGAGGTTCAGAATTTTAATGGTAAAAACATAATTACATCTATGTCCAATTATCCATCTTTCTTTTTTGTAATTTCAATGCAAATTACACATATTACGTGTTGTTAGGTATGACAAGCCATAATGTTTGTACAGTGGCGTAATGAGCAAAAACGTTTGGGGGGCTGACAAAAAAAATCCGCAGCACCCCACTCTAACATGCAGGCCCCGCTGAACGTTTCGCAAAGTGGGGTCTAGGGGCGGAGCCCCCGAAGCTCAAGGGGTATGAGCATCAGTAGCGGATCCAGGATTTATTACCGGGGCCACAAAATGGCATGGGGTTAAATATATGTGAAGCGACAGAACGAGGCTTTAGCGGCGAGGGAGCGGAGCGACCAAGCGGGGGTGGGTCTGAGTAAGAAGCATTTGCAATTTTAGAACCAAATTAGACGCATTTTCAGGCACTTCCTGGAGTAATATGACGTAAAATTGCTTTCTCCTACCCCTTCCAAGAGTAGGGAGCTTTTGCAATTTGAGAACCACATTTGGCGCATTAATGTCCACCGGCACTACCTGAAAATAAAAACGAGGCCTTCTGATTGGTTAGAAGTTAGAGAAAAGTGATCTGTCACGTCTTGAGACGTTGTATATGCTTTGATGCCGCACAATGCACAAATACGGTGGTCCGGTACTTCATCAGTAGTACTTGCAATTTTTTTCTCCAGTGTATAAACTGTGTCGTTATCAGGGGCGTCGCTAGATCCTTTGTCATTGGGGAGTGGGGAGGGTATAGAGGCCACCGATTACCGACAAAACGAGCAACCAATACCGACAAATATATTAATGCCAATGTCCAAATGTCTCCAAATTTAACCCTATAAATCCGGGGTCAGGAACTAAGTTATTATTCAGTCCTCCCCCCCCCCCCCCCTCCCGCGCGAAGCGTGGAAAATTTGACACTTCATTAAATTATTAGAGAAAGAAGACGATCCGTTGTACAGTTCTCGACTCTTAATTCTTGTTTGGATCCTGTTCCCCCCCCCCCCCCCTCCCGCGCGAAGCGCGGCATTTTTGACGTTTCAAAAAACTATTACTCTTAATCCTTGTCTAAATTCATTTTCGCCCATCCCGCGCGAAGCGCGGAAGCTTTGACGTTTCATTAAATTATTACTCTTAATCCTTGTCTGAATTCATTTTCGCTTATCTCGTCATTAAACAATTACTCTTAATCCTTGTCTGAATTCATATTCGCCCATCCCGCGCAAAGCGCGGAAGCTTTCACGTTTCATTAAATTATCAGAGAAAGAAGACGATTCGTTGTATCGTGTTCTTGTCTGAATTCAGTCCCCCCCCCCCCCCCTCCCGCGCAAAGCGCGGAAGCTTTGACACTTCATTAAATTATTAGAGAAAGCAGCAATTCATTTTACCGGTTCCGACTCTTAATCCTTGTCTGAATTCATTTTCGCTTATCTCGCGCGAAGCGCGGAAACTCTGACGTTTCATTAAACTATTACTCTTAATCCTTGTCTGAATTCATATTCGCCCATCCCGCGCGAAGCGCGGAAGCTTTCACGTTTCATTAAATTATCAGAGAAAGAAGACGATTCGTTGTATCGTGTTCTTGTCTGAATTCAGTCCCCCCCCCCCCCCTCCCGCGCAAAGCGCTGAAGCTTTTTACACTTCATTCAATTATTAGAGAAAGAATTAGATTCATTTAACCGGTTCCGACTCTTAATCCTTGTCTGAATTCATTTACGCCCATCTCGCGCGAAGCGCGGAAACTCTGACGTTACATTAAATTATCAGAGAAAGAAGACGATTCGTTGTATCGTGTTCTTGTCTGAATTCAGTCCCCCCCCCCCCCCCCCCCTCCCGCGCAAAGCGCTGAAGCTTTTTACACTTCATTCAATTATTAGAGAAAGAATTAGATTCATTTAACCGGTTCCGACTCTTAATCCTTGTCTGAATTCATTTACGCCCATCTCGCGCGAAGCGCGGAAACTCTGACGTTACATTAAATTATCAGAGAAAGAAGACGATTCGTTGTATCGTGTTCTTGTCTGAATACAGTTGTTCCCCTCCTGCGCAAAGCGCGGAAGCTTTGACACTTCATTAAATTATAGGATTTCTCGGTCACTTTCGTAAGTTGGCCACACAAATTCATTTTATGTTCATTCAATTTCGCCGATTCTGTCACCGCAGCTGTTATTTTTCGTTCAAATTCGTTTTTTAGCATTTAATTTCCTAAAACGATCATTCAAAAACATTTCATTTTCATTCGAATTAAAACGTGTTTCTTTTTCGTAAAATTTTCATTCAATTTAAAGCGAGACGATTCGCGATTACGTAATAGCGTCTTCCTTGAATTCAAATTCGTTTCTTTGCATACAGTTTCACACGTTTTGCAGACAAATTAAACATGTAAATCTTACCCAGTATGATCATATATAGAACCCCGCAAGCTTAGTTCCATGCTAAATCCATCTCAAATTGTATGATTTGGTAAGCAACAAACATGTTATTTGTCCTCACTATGGGTGTACATGTATATGTATACCCACTAAATCATCACTATTTAGGAACTGAACGATCATGTGTTAAGTAGATAAAACCTAGCCACATCAATACAGAATTAGCATGGAACTAAGCAAGAGTGTCTTTTTATGAATATGCAATGATATAAGTGCATGCAAAGTGTATGTTTACAAACTACGGTTGTATTTATTGGAGTGGCGTACCGTAATGGTGGGGGAGGGGGTATCAATACTCCATACATTGATTTATTTTAAATGTTTTGTTTTGTTTTGTTTTTGATAATTTATTCGATGTTCGTAATCTCTTTGAAGCCATTTATATTTGTGTAAATTATATTTAGTCTGTATTGAACATGTTAAGAACAATCAATGAGTATCAGTTCAATCACAATCATAATCACATCAAAATCTGAATCACCATCACACTGAATCACAATCACGATCGTGATCACAGTCACAACTACCATCTCAGTCACAATCGTAATCATCATCTCAATTGCAATCACGATCACGCTACACAATCAGTAATGAGTTTGATACATTGTTTTCTCACTGTGCGCACATCTCAATAACTCATGTCATGTGGACATAAACTAAAGAATACACGTATACAATCTGATATCTTGTTTTGGTTATATATATTTTAATGATCATAATTACATCATGCATGACATTATCATGTTCGTCTACGTAATATCACTTCCAAAAGACGACCGAGTACGATAAAGTCAGTGATGAGAACATCAGTAAGATGATATCCAATCTTATATTTACAGTTGTTTAATCCTCTACATGTTGACGGGCAAGACATCTAGGCATGTTATATAACTCATTTGTTTAATTTAGATGAGAAACATGTGCATATACCATAGGTTTGTAAAGATAGGCGAATATGAATGAAAACTTTGTTATTTAGAATGACCCAAAGTGAAATTGAATGGTACCGGACGTCCGATTTGCCATTGTTGACGAAAATGAATGCAAACTGCGCATTTGTAAGCGGTTGTTAAATTGAATGAAACAAGTGCTAAATCCATTGACCGAATAAGTAAATCAAATGAAAAAAGTGTTATTTTGAATGAAATTTACACGCCGGCAGCTTTATGTAGCGAATTTGAATGAACTTTGTATCAAAACGAATGAAAAGCTTACGAAAGTGACCGAGAAATCCTATATTAAAGAAGGAAGACGATTCGTTGTATCGTTCTCGACTCTTAATCCTAGTCTGAATTCAGTCCCCCCCCCCCCCGAAGCGCGGAAGCTTTGCCGTTTCATTAGATTATTAGAGAAAGAAGACGATTCGTTGTACCGTTCACTACTCTTAATCTTGTCTAGCTGAATGCAATTTCCCCACTGGGCCCCTTAACGGTGTATGTGCAGTGTTACATGATGTAAGTATAGAACGCCCGGCAGTGCTTGTCACAATTGCTTCTGGAAAGGATATTTGCACTTGTGTTACTGTTAGTGGCCACGGCCCCTTAATGACTATAAAAAAAGCTCTTCCTGGCCATTTGGGAATGTGTCAGTTTGCAACAGAAATGGAGAAACGCGCATTTTGTTGAAAAATCATGTGATATCACGAACATTTATACATCACTTGTATATGGAATTAAAAACAAGTCATGGTTCAATTTTATTTGGGGGGGCTGGCGCCCCCCCCCCCCCCCAAGCCCCCCCCCCCCCACCAGTACGCCAGTGGTTTGTACTACCTAGCAACAGGCACGTAGCCAGAGTTCGATGTTTGGGGGGGGGGCACATACATGTAATCGATCGACGTAAAAAAAGGGGTCTAAAAAAGTTCAACCGATCTTGGAAATTTTAAATTTTAAATTTTCAGTGCTGCAACTGGAAGTGTCGTCTTGAACACCGTGACGTTAAATTCATCATTGCTTACAGACGAAAGCGTATATTCGTCAACGAATGAAGAGAATGACAACATTTCACCTCGGTCGGTGATTCCTTGTACAATCTCTGCCATTTTTACAATGAATTTGTTTCTTCGCTTTTGTTTCTGTGATGAATGCGTGGCTGATAAAAGAAAACGATCCGTTTGTATTTAATACATAATTCCAAAGTCGATGGTTTTGTGTAAGAAGCAAATGCGTAGGCTACACTGAGACGGGTTGCGTCCGCTTCGGATAGTTTTAGTGACCGATTCAGATGAATAACATAGCGAATGAGAACCTCTTCTTCTTCTTTTCTGCATATTTTATAAACGGTGTTCACAAATTGGATGGATAAAAATAAATCGAATGTCTAGTCAATTCTGTACTGTTGAAAAAGATCAAAATATACCTTTTGAGCTTTTCTTCATTGACAGCATAATCATGCCAGTCATACTCACGTATGGTCTTTGCGATCAGGATGATACGATGAAAGGATAATCAACCCCATTTCCATCCTTGGATTTGTTAATTATTTTGTTGATATCCCCTTCCCTATCGCAAATGAATCGAAAGTGATATATCTACATGGTGACTGACTGTTTAGCGAAAATGGTTATATAGGCATGATAGACGCTTTATTACACCGTTGCTTTTTAATTTGTCTCGCTCTCGGTTAATTTCAATTGTAGTCATTTACGTACCGGCTTGAACCTTAATGAAAACAAATTGAGTGCACGAAACACCTTTTACTGTAACTATCTAATGGGCTAACCCCAAAACGGTCAATTAAGGAATTGAAATGATCGCATCCAGAAATCTTGATTTTCGGGGAAAAACGCCAATCCACGTCAACACGATAAAAAGACGTTTAGCCATTGCACAATTTGTAAACCATTTGTTATACCTTAAATGTCATATTCATGAATAAGACAGCACTATTACACACCCACTCACACTTTCACCTTTTTTTTGTAATCTTTAAAATCTTTAAAAAATATTATTGCTTGTTTTTTCTTCAACAGTAAATTGAATTGAATTGAATTGAATTGAATTTATTTATTCACCATCATTGAAAACATTGAAACAAACGATATATAAAATGTACAATGACAATGTCAATATAACATAAATACATGGCATGAATTTTAAAAATCATGTTCTACAGCGATTTACATGTACATTATAAAAATATTTAAAAAATAGTTATAAGTAAATTTAGTGTCAAGAGTAAAACAATAAATGACTAGGCCTATTTATAATGAGTTTGTGATCGATGGTAAAATAGAGTTAAAAATAGCACATGTGCTAGTCTGACTATCGTTATCTAAAGCCTAAAATAAAGTTCATTGAAAAATACACGATGGTTTCCAAATCCTATAAATAAGATTTGTGTGTAATATTACAATTTATAATTAAAAAAAGAGACTGGTTGTTATATATATATACCTTGTAATTATATAGTTGTATACAACTATATAATTACAAGGTTATAATTCGTGGCTTTCACCTAAGAGTAAGTTTTTTACGAAAAGAGGTCCTTGATCTCTCAATTCTTAGATCAGTAGGAAGCATATTCCAATAATTACTTCCAACAAACGAAACAAAAACTTTCCTTGGTCTGTTTTGAATAAAGGAAGACGTAATTGTCGATCCGTTTTTTGTCTTATGAAATATTCATGTTGTATCATATTGCAATAATGTTCTAAGGAATGGGGTAATCGTTCATTTTCCAAAGCAAACAAAGGGGTAAAAATAACTAATTTATGCAATTTAAAAACATTCAACTATATGAGGTCATGAAACAGTGCATTAGTATGAGAACGATGTGGCTCTAACGTACAGCCATCTTTTGAGTATAAAATATACAATTCAAGTGTGATTTATAAGTACTACCCCAAACCTCGATGCCATATGTAATATGTGGCTGTAACAGAGCTTTATACAACAGTATCCATACATCTTTAGGGACAAAGTGCCGTAATTTAAAGACGATACCGACCTTTCTCCGTATATAGTCATTAACAGATTTGATATGTGAATTTCATGTTAAATGTCTGTCAATGGTAATGCAAACAAATGTCGTTTCCTCCACTTCTCTTAATTCTGCCCCAGATATTTTTAATCTCCCTCTAAGCACGGCTTTCTTTTTACGACTAGTCGACTACTCGCGGGAGGGGGGGGGGGGAACAGGATCCAAACAAGAATTAAGAGTCGAGAACTGTACAACGGATCGTCTTCTTTCTCTAATAATTTAATGAAGTGTCAAATTTTCCACGCTTCGCGCGGGAGGGGGGGGGGGGGAGGACGGAGCATTGATAGAAAGCTTATTTGCAGCGCACCAATTCTGTATTGATTTTAAATTTTCATTTTACCTCACACTCATCTATTTGATCTACACCATTGGGAAAAGTTATGACAAGTATTAAATCATCTGCAAACAGTCTGAAATTGAAATAATTTGTCACAGTTGGCAAGTCATTTATATAGATTAAAAACAGAGTTGGTCCTAAGACAGAACCTTGTGGTACACCACATTTGATATATGTACTTTCTGATGATGACTCTTCGTATTTCACAAACTGTATTCTGTCACTAAGATAGCTTTCGAGCAATTTCAGTGCATGTCCTCGGATGCCATAATAGTATGACTTTTTAAATAATATGTTATGGTTTATTGTGTCAAAAGCCTTTAGAAAGTCAAGAAACACACCAAGAGTAACACATCCTTCGTCTATACTTTTCAATACCGTATTCATGAGATTAATTACTGATAATTTAGTACTATACTTTTCTTAAATCCGTACTGATGGTGATATAAAATCCATGCGTTTCTGGGAAACTGGTCAATCGAACATTAACTATTTTTTCTAAAAAACTTTACCCTAAATTGGTAAGACAGAAATGGGCCTATAATTCCCTTTTTCACCATACATCAAAAGATGCACAGTAAGTAAATGTGTTACGTATAGACAAACGGTTGGATAGCCCATTTCAGGACCATTTTCAAAATGGTCCTGTTCTTCAATGGGGTCCAAAAGCAAAATATCATATTAATTTACATACAATATCAATTTGTAATCATAGTAATTATGTACTATCCCCCCTTATCGATCCCCCTTGCTCACCACCTCTCCCGCCACCCTCTCGATACTGCCTACCCCTCCCGCTACCCCCTCCCGAGTCCTCCAGGGTATATTACAAAGAACAATAAACAATTTTATTTACATTCATAAATTGATAATAATATTATCTAAAAACATATTCCTCCGACATAACATTTCAAACTAAACTTTTTATTTCTTTATTAAATATAGCCAAACTTCTTGATTGTCGAGTGTGTATATATAGATAATCCATTATACAATTTAGTTCCGCAATACAGAAACGTACATTTACAATTCTGTGTTTAGGCAAAAACTAAATTAGTACTTCTAAGGGCATAGTTTGTAGTCTTAAAAATTAACTTCTCTTTTAATTATACAGGTGCCAAATCGTGAAATATTTTATACATCAAAGAATAACTGTGCCTAACTTGTCTATTGTCTAAAATTTCCCAATTTAAAATATCATAAATTTTACTAATTGGTTTATGTTCAGATAATTTAAATTTAAGAATAATTCTACCAGCCCTGAATTGTAATTCTTGTAAAATGTCTACTTGAGTCTTATGCCCGAATGCCATACCACGTCACCATAATCAAAATTTGAATTTAATCATTTATAACAAGTTAATAAAACAATTTGTAACATGGCAATTAACAAAGATTTACGCATTAAATTTGATTACCAGTCCTAACGAAATGGACTATTGAACCAGTTGGCGTAATTGGCGATAATAAAATGACGTCTCATGTGTGTCGGGCATATTTATTACATTTATATACAGACTTCTACACGGCGTATCATTGAAAAAATTACCAAACTTTGGTAGCTCCTAATTGAAAAATTATAACAAATATGACTTTGAGATTGCTTTCATTATGACAAGTGACTTATTTTCTGTCCAATCATAATAATTTCTGCCACGGGTGAATGAGCACCAAGGTTTTGTAAAAAGTGTTGTAAAAATCGCCTTGTTCCAAGTTTGAGCTTATAGGGACCAACGTAGGTCAGGCCATATGATTGCGCTTTTTTGGTCTTAAATCCTTATCAAAGTTAAATCGTGCCTCATGCTTCAAGACTTCATTGTTCAAAATGATGCAATGCAACTTGGCTTTCACAGAACCTTGTTTCAATCGACATGATAACCTTTAATTATTTTAAACAACTTACTAACATCTTGTCTCATAATATCTAAGTTATCTCCGCTTACTTGTCCAATGTGGCATTTCACACACGTAAGGAGTACATGGTGTTTATCTCGAAAAGCGATCGAAAACTCAAAGGTTACTAAACCAATTGCAAGAAAGAACATTTATCATGATGATATCAAAGAAATTTAAAACAAATTAACATAACAAATGATAACGTCCCTTATAAACTTTATCCATGTTGTATCACTCAATGAGAAGGTTACCTTAAACAAGAGATGCAAATGAAGGCAAGATTGTAATCATCATAACAAAGAGAATATCTTTGAGTTTGAGTTAATGTTCACACTTTCTGTTTAACTGCCTAATAGCCAATGTAAATCAAAAGGGCAATTTTTTTGGAATGAGATAACATACATAATGGCTTTTGACCCACATCCATTGCTTCAACCCAAACTTGGTAAACAAGAGGATTTTGACAAGACTTTTGGAAAAGCCTGCCATTCGATCATCATTGGCAGCAAATATTATGAAAATGGTATAATTGAACAGGGTATTAGTTTATACTGAGAAGCTACCAAAGTTACGTAAAAAAGACTTTCGATACGCACTCTATGGCCTAGGTTCATCGACGAATACCTGACATTATAATTCACAGGGAAAGTATACTTTTGCATTCTGGTCTCCAAAATCTCTAAGATTTGTCAAATTATGTTAAAAGTTGTTTGTTAAAAAATGGTGTCGTTTGGTTAATCAAGCAAGAAATGCATTTCATCGTCTCATGACAATGGTACATGTTAATAAAGTGTGTATCTTCCTTTTAAGAACACCTAACATCCGTCACATATAATTAATTTTGATGCAAGATGGACTGGATGCAAGATGGGGTACGGAGAGGAGGTTAAAGAAGCTGGTCGGGATGTCTCGGCGTAATAGATGGTAGTACGAACTGCCTTTGAAGCATTTTTTATGTTGAGAAGTTTAAAGCTTAATTTTTCCCATATCAACACACAGATCTTAACGAAACAAATTAATATCATACTCAACATTACAAAGTGATTAAAATAAGTATACTGACCAGTATGTAAACCGGTACCTTAAACTACACCCAGTAGGCCTAAGCCTGCTGCAGTGAATCAACGACACATGATAGCCGATCTGAGCTTGGTCATATAGCTGCAGACGATCCCTTTGGCTTCTTTCGTTGTACCGACGTAAAGCAAAGGTTGGAGCCAGCCAATCACTCCGCCTAAAATCAGGGCGAAAGCAAGTCCTAAATTGTCAAACCCCACTAACCATGGAAACCAGCAGACATGAAACGAGATCGAAAGCGTAAGAACAGTCAAGACACCTTTACCCGGCAAACGCCAACGTCGAATACGTGCGCCATGATGATCACCATCAGTTTCATTGACCGTTGAAATTACATCAAGGCGACGCCGATGCTTGTAAATTACTCGTAGGATACCGATGTTGGTAACAGAAGTCATTAGTAAGGCGGTAACTACAGGACCGAAGATGATGATTTCAACAAGCCATACGGTTTTGAACGATATCACGCAAAACGCGGCGTATAAATGATACTTTAGATTCGGCCATGGCAACAGCGGAATACAATAAAAATGGCCACCATGATAATGACGAACAGCGTTACTTTGACTTTTGTAAGGGTTAGCATGATATGGTATCGCAGTGGCCGGGCGATAAATAAGAGCTTGTTCATACTGATGAAACTGTAACAGAAGAATTGTGCAATAACCGAGGTATGTGTGACGAATGGAAAAAGATACATTGTATAGGAATTAAATTTGCACGATTCTGCATCGTCCAGGATGTAGGTCCCGAAATCCCAACCGCTCCAGGCGACGCTTAGAATCATCTGAAGAACAGCAGAAACTCGGTACATAAGTCTTGTGTTGTCGTCTACAGTTTGCTGCTGGCGTAAAACAACAAGTAGCAACGAGTTAGCGAGAAGTGACAATCCGACATTGGTTAAGGACAGTACAACAACCGGGAATGTGGTCTTGTACATCGTGAAGTTAAATTCATCATTACTTACAGACGGAAGAGTATATTCGTCAAGAAATGGAGAGAATGACAACATTTCACCTCGGTCGGTGATTCCTTGTACAATCTCTGCCATTTTCACAATAAATTTGTTTCTTCGCTTTTGTATCTGTGATTAATGCGTGGCTGATAAAAGAAAACGATCCGTTTTTAGTTAATACATAATTCCAAAGTTGTTGGTTTTGTGTAAGAGGTAAATGCGTAGGCTACAGAGTACAGGCAGGTTGCGTCCACTTCAGATAGTTTTAGGAACCGATTCAGATGAATAACATTACGAATGAAAGTCTCATGAGTGAACTCCTGATGGATAATGCTTCTTCTTCATTTCTGCATATTTTACAGTTGTGTTCTCAAGTCGGAAAGATAGGAATAGTACGAATGTCTAGTCATATCTGTACTGTTGAAAAAGATCAAAATACTACCTTTTGAGCTTTTGTACCTTGACAGCATTATGATCGTGCCAGTCAAACTCACGTATAGTCTTTGCGATCAGTGTGGTACGATGGAAGGGTCAACAACCCCTTTCCACCTTGCGATTTATTTATAATTTTGTTGATATCCCTTTCCCGATTGGAAAATGAATCCTAAGTGATTCGTTAACATGATGACTGGGTGTTTAGCGAAAATGGTTATATTGGCATGGTAGGCGTTTTACTACACTTTCCTCTTTGATTAGTCTCGCTCCAGTTACAATGCTAATTGTAGCCATTAACGTACCGGCTTGAACCTTTATAATGAAGACAAATTGAGTGCACGAAACACCTTTTACTGTAACTTCCTAATGGGATAGCCCATCAACGATCGATTAAGAAATTAAGATGATGCGCATCCAAAAATCTTGATTTTCGGCGAAAAAAACGCAATCCCACGTAAACAAGACAAAATTACATTTAGTCGTTGCACGATGTGTAATCATTTCTTTGTAACTTAACTATTCTAATCATGAATATAAACAGCACTATTAAACACCCACTCGCACTTTTACGTTTCCCCATTCTTCATATTCTTAAACAATATTATTGCCTTCTTTTGCCTTCAACAGTAAATTCCACCATACATCAAAAGATACTCATGTCTAATTTGAAGAGATTCAGAAATTTTAATGCTAGATACATGATTACATGTATGTCCAATTATCCATCTTTCTTTTTTGTAATTTCAATGCAAATTGCATACATTACGAAGCCATTATGTTTGTCCTACCTAGCAATAAATAATGTATGCAATTCGCATTCCAACTATTTAAATATAATTATTCATAACAAGTTGATAAAATAATTTGTAACATGACACTTAACAAAGATTTGTGCATTATATTTGATTACATTACGAAAATGGTCTATTGAACTAGTTGGCATAATTGTCGGTAATGAAATGACGTCTCATGTGCATTGGGCAAATTCATTACATTCATATACATCTAGACATATGAAGCCTAGGTTCATTGACGTAAACATGACATTATAATTCACAGGGAAAGTACTTTTGCATTCTGGTATCCACAATCTCTGGGATTTGTGCAATTATATAAGAAGTTTTTTCTCAAAAGTTGTCGTTTTGTTAATAGAGCAAGAAGTACATTTCATCGTCTCATGAAAGCCATTCTGAGTGTTTTAAAATGGCAGCGAACAATCCCTTTTGCCTCTTTTGTTGTCACGACATAAATCAAAGGTTGGAGCCAGCCATTCAGTTCTGCCATAATGTTTCCGACATCGTTGCCAAAAGTAACCACCCAAGGAAGCCAGCAGGTGTAAAACGAGATCGTCAGTAGAAGCACCGTTACGACACCCTTTCCTGGGAAATGTCGCCGCCAATGGACACAGACCCGGGGAGAGCTATCAATGTGTTCGGTGATCCTAGCAGCTACACCAAGACGGTGTTTGTGTTGACAAATTACTCTCAAGATAGCGATATTTACGAGTGTGGCCACTGCCAAGACCGTGACCAGAATAACGTGGACAAAAATGTCGATAAAAGTATCAAGCCAGTCGAGATCGTCTGTTGACGTATCGTCGCAATACCAAGAGTAGTAATTAAATGAAAGATGCGGCATTGGCAATAATGGAGTGGAAAATAGAACGGATGTCAAGATGATGAAGAAGAGCACTAATTTTACTTTGATGGGCGTTAGAAATATGTGATAACGAAGAGGGCGTGTTATGAGGAGAAGTTTGCAAATGCTGATGAAACAGTAGCAGAATAATTGTGAAAATAATATTGTAAACGTCATGTACGGGAAAATCTTGGAGATGGTTTTACACAAATCCACACTGTCGGAAATATATGAAACGACATCCCAACTGCACCATGTCACACTCAGACTTAACTGGAGAACCGTTGAAACGCGATACATTAGACGTGTGTTGTCGTCTATCGTTTGCTGCTGTCGTAAAATGATCAAAAGGAAAGCATTAGCGAGCAAGGAAAGGAGCAGGTTGACGAACGGTAGAATGACCAGCGGACGATCAAAATGGAATGACGTCGAGTTCATCATCTTCAGGCAAGGAGCATCAATAACTTATAGCGACTGAAGTTGTTTTGTTGTGATTTGGACTCTAGTTATGCCCAGTGCGTCCACTGATATCCTACAAAATACAATTTGTAAGCGCACGCTTTACCATGAATACATCCTGGAAACAATATGACGATAATAGTGAACGCAACATTCGGATCCAATTATAGCAATCACATTGCAGGTTTAAGTTGTTGAGTTTAGCATGCAGTAGGTACAGTTCCTTTCCACTTTTGTCTTTCAATCGTTTGTTGAAAATCAAGCTTAAAATTCATTTTTTTGACAAGCATGATGACATTAAGGTTGTGCCACAGATATTCGAACAATAGTCCGACACAATATATGTGACCTGAATAATACGAATGGCTCTCGTGAGCACGGAAAGACACAAAAGTAATGGTATCCCCCCCCCCCCCCTCCCCTTCGTCCCCCATTTCACCGTTTCATTAATAGCGATAATGGTTTAGATACAGCAGCCGTTAATTTAAAGTTTACCGCTCTTGGTCGGTCGATATGGGAACAGTAATTACTGAGATTAAGAAACTAACTTGTCTCCATTGGGGTGCATCATTAAACACGTGTTTGTATTTTAATTGTAATGGAATAGGCCTTTGTCATCAGCAATCAATTTAGAAAAGTGGTGATCTGTAGGCTGTAGCGGGGGCAGTAGCTGTTCTGAGAGTATTATCTACCAATGCTGAATGGACCACTTTCAAGCATGTTAAGCGTTTTCTATAAGTGGTTTTGATATCGGCAGAAACAATCAGTTCATTTAACGAATTGGTGAAGAAAAAAAATCAAGTAGGCTCTACCGTTAGAAATTGATTGTATACTGTCCAGCTTCAAGATTAGTTAAAAACATGTCAATAGACAAAGGACAAAACTAGGTTTATGTGCGTCGTATGACGCGTTTTGACGCGTTCACACCAAGGTTTGTCTGAGCCTTGGTCTAAAACGCATCGAAACGCGTCATATGACGCACATAAACCTAGGTTTGTCGACAAACCTCCTTTGTGAATTCGGGCCTTTGTGCCCTTTGCATACACTAAGGCGTCATTTCGGGTAACTTAGGACCGTGTCAGCGGCTTACCTCTGACCCACCAATGATAATGAAGAGTGTTTTGAATCACTAGCGCATAGGATGATTACGTTCACAATCTTTTTTACGTAGGTAATAATGCAATCTAAATGAAGCCTTGTTTACAGTAGCATAAGGGTGAAATCGTACAAAATGTGAAAACAAAATAAGTGGAAACATTGCTTTGAATTACTGGTACAAGTACTAATCGTCTACGTAGGCTACAATGGCGTATTAAAATAATAACGTAATCAAAATGACGCCTCAGTGACAACTTTGATATAAAGGCTCTTTCTTTCATAGACCTATGGGGCTCCCGATGTGGGTTTAATTCCAAAGTTGAACAAACAATTTCATATAAGGCAGAGGCCTAGTTGTAAAGGGCAATCAAACCATTGCAATAAGTTCATTTGTATGAAAGCAGAACAAAATAAGATACACAGAATGGCGAAAGTTTGAAATAAATCGGACCAATAATAAGAAAGTTATGAATATTTGAAATTTAAAATCACTAAGTCTATGCAAATCTCATATCGGCAGTTTGGTCTCTAGGTTGTGACGTAGTCGCGGGTAACTCTCTCGTTTGTCTTGTACAAAAATGTCGTTAATTTATATTTTATCTTAAGTGCCTTCTCCCTTGGAGCATTACTAAAAAAAAAGCATGGATGCATATTATCAAAGGTCTTCTAAAGAGGATAAACCCTATAGTGAGTCATACGTTTTTGAAAATTTGACATTTTAGTCATGTTGTGTGTTGGAACGAATGGCAGTGGTTGTCCGCCACTACATCACAAAGACATTACTGATTCAGCAAATTCGAAGAGCCCATACCTGTATACTGATTACAACTTTCAAAGATAATTCTTTTCCCGATTTCATTCAAACTTTCACCAGTCTATTTTGTTGATTTTGCTGCTTTCCTGTACTAATACTAGTAGTTTGCTATCAAGCTTAGGTTAGTTTTTCATTTTTATTATACTGTGTACACACCTACACTTGATGATGTCACTTGTAGATTTCGCGTACGTAATTCCGCATTCATGTATGGAGAGACTCTGGTCTCATAACAAATTCATCTTCAATTCCATTTCAATTCAATTCATTTATTTTTTTCTCTTTCAATCGTTCATGTTTACAATGATGGTACGTTTTAACATATTCACATATTTATATACATATAGGTCAATTTGCACAATACAATACATTAAAAAAATAAACATGAAATTGAAAGGATAGGAGGGCCGACTAAAAAGCAGAGCTTGTAGGGTGTAAGCCCCCCTGTAAAAGTAATTATTATTTCATGAGAAAAATCAACAACAATAACATTAACTGATTCAGTAATATATATACAAAAAATCAATTTTAAACGCAAAGCATTGATAAATACATACATGTTTATAAAAATAAACAATCAAAGTTGCATAAAGTCACACTACAAATTATATTTGATTGGGGAATGCAATAGGCTAGTAACTATTCAGAAGAAAACTTTTAAGTCTCCTTTTGAAAAATTGTATCGAATTTCACTGTATAATATCATTTGAAAGAGAATTCCACAGTTTTGGACCTGTAAAAACAAATGTCTTTTGTGCAAAAGATGTTCTATTTAATGGTAGATGAAAAGAGCTCGCCTGGCGAGTGAGGTTACTATAAATCGAATCATTTCTTACGAACATATCATTAAAAGGCAAAGGTAATTGTTTAGTGTTGAGCTTGTACATTAACTGTCCAAGCTGAAAAATATACAAGTCTTTAATTTTTAAAATGTTATTATTCAGTAAAAGATTATTAGTGTATTCCCGGAAATCTGCGTTATTAATAATACAAATCGCTCTTTTTTGTAATATAAAGAGTCTATTAATTTGGGAAGTTGCTGCACTGCCCTAGGAAAAAATCCGTAATTCAAGTAAGGAAGAATAAGCGTAGAATACAAGGATAACATAATATAATGGGGTAGGAAGTGTCTTAATTTGCTAAGAAGGCTAATCCCCCCCCCCCCCCCGACTAAAACTCAGGTGAATTCCAAATCCCAAAGAAAGTAAATGGGCAGCTAGGAAAGCCCCAATCCATCTTTACCAACTATACAAAGAAGGGCGGCGAAGCGTCTTTTAAATTGGGGTACACCAACAAAAAAGGGTACTTTCTAGGAAAAGGGCATCTACAAATGGTAACCTCAGAGCAAAAAAAATAAAAAATTGAGGCATTGTTTTGTACCCCCTAAATTGTAATCAATGCATTATCAGGTATAATCTCCGAGATTTTCTCTTTAAGTGGTCCGAGATACTGCCTCAGAACCAAACTTTGCCTTTGTTTGTGATGGTCTGAAGATTTTAAGATCTGTGAGGTCGCATTGCTATTTAGGGGAAATTCGAGAGAGAAAATGCTATCACTCGTTTTGATTAGGGGGGCATAGTATTAGAAAGGAATGAGACACGTATCATAAGTAACAAGTGGAACTTATTATAATAAAAAGGAACATGTCGCTATTATAATGTGCCTCTATAAGAAGGGAAAGGTCATTTATTAGAAAGGAAAAGGGGACTATCGAAGTAAATTGGGCACATGTCAGATGTGGGAAGGGGCACTTCTTATAACAAATGGGTACCTATTAGAAGGGGGAATTTACTTATCTGCATTAAAAGGGACACTTTGGGGATACTTCAAAAAGTGGGGGCACTGTGCCCCCTTGCCCCCGGGAGCGTCACCTCCGATACCAAAAGAAGCTTGCAGGGGTGGAATCCTAGGGATAGTTGCTTGGGGCTTAAGGAGTTGAGGGTAGATAGCTGGTGTAACTCACTCTTAAAATGGTATGCTGGCAGAATAGGGGGGGGTGCAGTCTTTCATGTCTTTATTTTTGCGAGCTAGCGAAGTAAGGGAGCAAAACATTTCATACACGGAAAAGAGGCCTATTATTTAAAACACCAATAATTGAATACAATATAATAAATTGTAAATAGTACATGAGGATCAGTATTTTCACGGGTTGGGTTGCATTGCACGATCCCTCATTCCCAGGCCCAATGTGCCCCCATTGCATGTAGCAGGGGTTCTCAATTTTTTGGTTTGACGGTCCAGGGTATGATTTCCATGAAAGCTAAAAGGTCCGAAACAATGGGCAAATAAAGTTTAATTACTCAATTATTTTCTAACACATAAGTTTGTAATATTATGCATACGTGTCTATACGCGTACCTTAATTTCAAGAGTTAAGACATTCAAAAGTGGAAGTTACGGTATATTTTTGCGTGTAAGGTATATACACTGTCGCTCATATAGTCGGAATATTTTTGTTTTACCCCAATTTATGGAATTATTTTTAAAATAATTTTAAAATAATAGATCTAGATAATAGTATACATTCTCAGATTTTATTGAATAATAATTTGCCAATGTGTGTTTTGCGTGACTGCTAAAGCATGTGTATGCTGCTATGCTTATCAACTAGGGGACCTACGCCCTTAAGTCATAAATGACAGTAATGAGGATTAATGCCCCACAAAAGGACACTAATATAGCACATCGACACGGTTTTGATCCTGGGGCCTCACAGTTACGAGGCCATTGCTTTGTCACTGAACCATGACTGTACGCAGCGGGGACTAGGGTAGGGGACAGTTTCCATAAATAAAAACGTCGGTCCCCAACGTTAAAAAATCCTCTGGACGGCCATGCATTATGGCTCGAGGCATGGGCACACAGAGGATTTTTTTTCAAAATGTGATCAACATTCATGTCATTTATTGATTTCCATAGCATCAAGAATGTACGAATGTGTTCAAAGTTTACATTTTACATCAACAAATGTTCTGCATAATATTTTAGGTAAAGCCACCAAATTTGATTTAGATTGAACTAAAACTTGAGACCCCCTACCCCTGCGCTCAGTTTTTAGGTTTAATTCTCTTAATAGAATGGTTAGATAGTTTACTCATATACTTATAAATCGACTGGTTTGTTGCATATATTTTCGTAGGAAGCGTACTCATAAGCGTTTTGTGAATGCTTTTATAGGCTATTGCTTTAATTTTATCTGCTCCAGTTCTATATAATTATATTCATCAGACACTGATCATATGTAAATATTTCTCACCACTTTTTTTCATCTTTGCTAAACGATTTTAGTATTTTTAGTATAATTCATTTTTCAGCTGAAATGTCATTTTTTTACAGGAATTTTTCATTACCGAATTGTTCATTCAAGGCCCCATGGAAGACCACTCTTCGAGATGAATGGGCTACCGTGACAAAATATCAGAAATAAATGAATAAATAAATAAATGGAAATTTCAGTTTTGAGATGGATCAGAACATTTTCTGATGACTCTGGAGTCGATGATGACGATGATGATGTTGATGATAATGTTGATAATAATGATGATTATGATGATATTGATAATGATAATGAGAGTGGTGGTAATGATGGAGGTGATGATGATGATGATGATGATGATGATGTTGATGATGATGGTGTTAATAATGAATATTTCATTAAGGATAGTGATGACGATTTGATGTGGATAATGGTTAATTACAGTGAGTTTGATTGAGAAGTTGCTTGATATTAGGTTGGTCGTTTCACGTTATTTTAATCTCGGCATGCATTAAAAAAAGTCGAGGGTGTGTAAATAAGGCCCCAGTGTTATCATTGTGAAATTAGACGATGTGCTTATATGTGTAGGTATGATTTGAATTTGTGTAAATAAGATGGTTAACAAGAGATAATACTAACTGAATACCCCTTAGACCTTAGAATTGCCTCTATTTGGAATTTTATCGACCGTTAGGATTTTTCTCCACTGGGGAGAATAGTACGCTTGGAAAACCTGTTTCAGTCCTTGTGTACCGCATAGCCGTACGTTTTGTCTGATTAGAGACTAACTCTGTTTCATTTTGGCCATTACAACTAACGGTTTACTATTGTATACACATGATAATGTACTCTTCACAGCTCATGATATGTAAGTTATTAACAAGGAAGACAAAAGTTAGTTTGTCAAAAGAAATTGGTGTCTGTCAGTAAAGACTAGAAGGTAAACGGTTTTCCAATTTGAGAATACTAGGTCACTGCTGACTTTTTCCAATTCCAATTCCATTTACCTCTCGTTTGCCTATTATTCCACTCCAGGAGATGAAAACTTAACAGCCATTTAACATAATCATGATTCATCAATTAAAATCAAAGACTTCTAACGAGTTCATTTTGACGGCAACATTCTTACATTAAGTGCACAATGACGTGGAAGAGTTGTCATTTAACACTCAATTCTATAAGGATTTGTTGTTGTTGCGGAAAATGTGTTTAAAGACAAATACTGATGAAAGAACACAAAATTTGATTTTTCTGCGTACAACAGCAAATTGAAATTCTCATCACCAATATTTGTCTTCAACAAACACTTCCACCTCATTATGCAATTTATTTGGAATATTGCCATCAAATTTGTGGGGCTCCCGAAACCTTAGAGAGGCTTTAAGCTGATGAATCCTATATTTCATCTTTATCCGATGATTTTAAATTCATTAGCTATGTTAGGGTACCAATATACGGGGCACTTTATAGAAAGACCTTGACTCCCTCCTCCCCCTTACCAGAATCTACAGTGCACTTCAGATACCAATAACATACACATATGCGAGCGAGTTCTCTCTCACACCCACACACGTACACGCGCATACGCACACACATACACACGCGCACACACGCACATACATACACACACACCTCTAGTCCGTAATGTAGTAAATAAATACAGTCGATTTTAGTTAATGCAGAATAATTAAAGACACATAGCGTAAGTAAATGATATTCCAAAGTTTATTAATTGTTATCATGACCATATTTAAGGTGTATATTTGTGTGCAAAATTACATTAGTTGCGCTACAAACCATATTCAAAATTGATTTGGCTTAATCTCGACATGAAATATTTCTGAAATGCATTGTTATAGAAGTCTTAAATGTAAAATGCCATATTGCATTATTATATATCAAACAATGCAAGCATAGAGTGTGAAAATACATGACTTCAATTTAGGGTTAATCCGCATACACCCGCCCCCCTCTGAAATAAAATAAAACATTGTGACTAAAAAGGAGATTTCTACACAAGTCATACAGATACGACATCAAAAAGAAGTTATTGTTCTCTTAAAGGTACTGTGTCCCTTCTGCAGCTAACATCAAATTTTTTAGAAATTTGCAGGAATTATGAATATGTCACGTATGTCCGATTTCTTCAAATTAGACTTTAACAGTGTCTTATTATTAGCAATTTACTTTCTAGACATCACTGTCAGACACTATTGAGTGACTGAATAGCTTCCTTTTTGCTTTGGTAATGCCATCCATCAAAGGAGCTCTTAAGGTAGCCTACATAACCAACTTCTGGCAAAGGCAAAAATTAAACTGATTGAATCTTTGCCCAACACAAAACATAAGACCATTCGGTACAAGGGTATAAAAATCAGTACTGACTACGCACAGATAAGAAATTACCGCCCCTGTAATAAGGATGGTCTAGAGCGTTTCCAACCGAGGGAAGTGGTAGGTGTCGATTATCATGACGTTACTGGTTTTGGCCGCTCGTAATCATCTGTTCGATGGCACCGATGACAGCGGGATCGACAGGAATGGCTAAGAACTCTTCAAGCGAGATCATCTCATCAGCTGCGAGGATGCATGGAGAGAAAGGATTGAACAAGAGAGATGCGTGAACAAAAAAGAGCCTGTGAATGGTAAGATCGATAATAATAAGTGAGAGAGATAAGGGACGGATCCAGGGGGGCACAGGGGGCACGTGCCCCCCCCCCCCGCCCCCCCCCCCACACTGAGCGATTTTCACATTTTCTGGAGCAAAATATATATATGTTTGCCCACTTATCGCCCCCCGTTTATTCAGCGGCTGGCTGAGTCGTTGCGATTTTTGTGGGACCCAAACTAAAAATATATGTCCTCTAACCCCCCCCCCCCCCCCCATCAAGCGAATTTGCGGCCGGCGCGATTTTCAAATTTTCGGGAGCAAAAAAAAATATATATTTGTCCCCTTACCCCCCCCCCCCCCCCCCCCCCCCCCCCCCCCCCCCCCCCTCCCCCACCACCCCGCTTATTCAGCGGCTGGCTGAGTCGTCGCGATTTTTGGGGGGAGCACAAATATATATATATATATATATATATGTCCTCTTACCCCCCCCCCCCCCCCCCCCCCCCCCTCCGGGAAGAAATTCCTGGATCCGCCCCTGGAGATGATTACCTCTATTATATATTTCCGCTAACTAACAGCGATCTTGCTGGTGGTACCGTAATTCAATGACACTCTCTATTCGAAATTACTTTACAGAGCAAAATACCCCCCCCCCCCCCGTCTCCACTCCGGGAACGGAAGGACCGCATGCGTGTTCCCAAAATCTCCGGCTCGTAACAAAAGAAAAAGTTCTACCCGTATTGACTTTCCACACCAGACTTATGCTGAAAGGGGGGAGGGGGTGCTGCAAAGGCTCGCATAACAAAATAAAAAGGTCTACCCGTATTGACTTTACACACCGTACTAAAACCGGAGGGGGGAGGGGTGCTGAGAACACGCATATGCGTACACTAAATAGCACCTAGTGGGGGGGGGGGGGGTAAAAATACAGGTAGGGCATTTTCTTTCGTCTGCGAATTTTCACATCTTTCACTCCATAATCGTCTGGATGTCTCAAATGTATCTCTCTCTCTCTCTCGCGCGCGCTCTCCCCTCTCTCTCTCTCTCTCTCTCTCTCTCTCTCTCCCTCTCAATGTATCTGTCTTTGCCCTCCTCCCGAAAAATATAATTAGTGGAGAGTCGAAATACATCACTCATGAAATCAACAACAAAAAATATCTACCACTTACAGTTATTGTCGTGATCACCGAGCATGTCAGAAAATGATCTGACTTTACCTCCTTCATCGAACCATTCTTTCACATCAAGCTGGTCGTCACCGTTGATGTCGAGTACTTCGAAGAGTTTCCTGCTGATGTCGATATCGTGCACGTTCTCATTTTCGATGCTGCGTCTATAGCTATTTTTGGAAACAAAACAAAGGAAATTATATCAACGTTTTGAGCTGTGATGAGAGATTATTAATAAGTTTGGCACAACATAATTCTATTATTATTATTAATCATGTTGATTTATATATCCAGTGTTGTTATACATAGCTGATATTATTATTGTTTTCTATAATAACAAATAACGTATGTAACGTTTTACGTTCAAAAGAAAACAAACATTCTTAAAAGTTTAGCGAAAGGAGAATTATGAGACGTCGATGGACAATTATAGTAAGCAATGAGATGTTTTAAGAGGAACTAGTTTTGAATTTGAACAGGAACCTGGTTTTTTTAGGAGGGGGGGGGGGGGGCTCGTTAGTCAGGTAGATCTTTGCAATGAATCAAAGGGAAGAGGTACGGGGGTACTGTGGATACCACATTTAAGTAAATGGATAGTGGAAGGATGTGAGCGATGAGTAGGTTGGGCTGTTGGTGAAGGCATAAGATTGAGAAGTGCGGCACACCATGATTGTGAAAATCAATAATTATGACACTTAAAGAGAAGGTTGAGTTCTGGGGAGAATATGGCGTTGTGGCGTGCGCCTGTAATCCAGCTAACAATGGAATCCGAGGACGCAGGTTCGAAACTGAGTCACGTCTTTCAGATGGTGACGTTAAAGGTCGGTCCCCAGACGTAAATAATCATATCTGATTGATTTACATCTGTAAAAACCCAATTACACACACACACAAGGGGGAGGTGAACAATAATTTGTGAGCGTTATCATTGTTATTATGCAAGTGTGGAAGAACATCAGAGAAAAAATGTTCCCTGAAAAGCATAGCTCTTCAAATGCCTTCATATTTGAAATATCACAAGTAACAGCTTGAAAATGAGGCCCGATTTTTATGCCACATGTTTGTGTAGTCCTATAAACATAATCCTGTGTACAGTGCTGGTTACTTTACCAAGACTGGGCCTACTTTTTTATTATTTTGATGACTCCAGAACCTTCAAGTACACATCAATACTTAAATGCTACATAATCAACTTTTTCTGATCGATTCCATACCGTTTCTTTCACAATGCAATCGCATGACCAGAACTCAACTATATCTTTAATTGGTGTAAGGAAGGGAGAGAGAAATAGAAAGAGAGAGAGAGAGAGAGAGAGATCAGGAACAGAAGACAGTTATAATGTGTCACGTGACGTACCGCCATTCAAACTCGATACCATATTGGCCATCTTTGTAGTATGGGTACATCTCCGAGTTGGGGCCTAGGTCTATGCCAAAAGGGCGACCGGAGTTACTTGTGGGGATACACGCAAGTGAGGTGGCAATCAGCTGAGCAAGGAGAAGCGCTGTGAAACGACCCATTTCTACTTTGCCATGAAGAGAGAGAGAGAGAGAGAGAGAGAGAGAGAGAGAGGGAGGGAAGAATGAGGTATAGGATAGAGAAAGTAAAAAAAGGAGAGAAGGATGAGGAAGAGGGGAATGAAAGATCAAGAGAGAGAGAGAGAGAGAGAGAGGAGAGAGAGAGAGAGAGAGATTAAAGGCGAGACCATAATGATCGAACACGTGTTATCTGATCATTACAGAAAATAGTTATTGGGCGTTACTATGCGTATATGGGATGTCAGATATTGCCAGAATCTGTTTCCAATATTGATTGATTATCAACCAAAATTTGTCCGGTTCTTGCCCGAAAATATGGATACAATTTTTTGTATTCCGTTTCGTTTATTTCATTTTCAAATCAATACAAGACAAATGAAAATGTTTTATGTACAAGATTCAACTGACAAAATCAACTTTTATCTCCTCAAAAGTTGCATAATGCACTATATAGGCCTATGTGAGAATAGAACATGACAAGGGAACCTATTTAAAAGCAATAGCTTGTCGTGAGCACGTTCTCTTAATTATTAAGTTAACATTATCAACCCGTTAAAATGTTTAATTGATGTCATAGGGGGAACAAGAAAATAACAAACAAGATATGTACATGTAGATAATACAGGAAATAGGGATAAGAAATGAAGAAGGAAAGTGGAAAAAGTGAAAAAATAGTCACTATATATATTTCAAGCTGACACACAATGTGTGCACCGTCTCCACTCCCAGTGGGGCTATTCACTTGCCATGACAAATTCAGTCCCACGTTATCCCATCCTACTATATGTTCCTACTTTTCTCCTAGGTTAAAAGGCAGCAGTGGTAGATCAAATGCCTCGCTGACAGACATGTCGGAAGCTCGAACCTCGGACCCTCTAATTGAGAGCGGAGTCCTCGATCCACTCGACCATGATACCTTAAAATATATAGGCGATACATTATAATTAAACTCAAAAGGTTATGAAATTCTGGAAAATCTGTAAAACAGTGAAAAAAATAAAGCTTTATGAATTGAACTAAATTGAACTGATCTACTCACCGGTGGTATTTAGTTCTACGATAGTCCAAAATGAACGACAGAGGATGAGATCTTGGTAGCTTCTGATGGTCATAAGATGAACAATAACCAGCAGTTATTGGAATAGTCGGGAGTTGCTCGATCTATATACCTTTTTCTCGCCAGAAAATGTAAATGATTATTCCAAAAGATTATTGCAAAAGTAGGAGTGGTATAGCTGGAACCGAGCCAAAATAATGTCGTTTGATAAGTGTCATTAACGAAACGAAAAGCGTACACGTTGCATGTATAGAAAGTTCTGATTGGTCACAGTGCTCCCCGTTTGATATACTGAATGGACGATGGTAACGCACGTGATCAAGGATGAAGTCTCTGATTGGATGACGGACGTATTTCCTTGCGTGGCATATTGGAAAATCGGTAAGTCAAGCACACGATCATCACAAAGTGGGAGGATAGTCGCTCCAACCCTTTTGATTCGATGGCCGTTTACTCAGAGCGAACTGTGATAGGACAAAGTACAGACAGATTTAAAGTTGGCATGCAGTTTTTAAGCTTTTTTTTCTCCAGAATTCAGACCATTGTCCCTAAAATGGTATAACTCTTCATTGCATCATCTTACTCTTTTCTCGATACATAATACAGTGTATTTGATATTTTGCCAACACGCGAGAGGGTAAAAACCCTGATTGTACCGCTCAACCCCCGCTATGCCGGCTACATCCTCTGCGCTATTTATTTTAGATCCGCGAATTCCCCAACCCAGGTACTCCTTTATCGAGCCGAACGTCTTACAATTAGGTGAATTTGGTTGAAAAGGGATTTAAGCCATTTTGTTCATTTTTTGCTTAATTGTGTTTATTGAAAACCAGCCCACCATCATTACAAAGGTACCACAAAGTAGGCGCTAACCCACAAAATATCCCCTCCTCTAATCATTAAAGGTAGTAGCCCTCATTTGCACACGCTTCCCGATTTCGAAAGAAATTCCATGGGTAGAAGCTCTTTGGTCTGGGCTGGTATTCAATAAACACATTTAAGACGAAAACAATCTATAAGCAATATGAAGGAAAGTAGTTGAATGATATTTTATCTTTAGAGAGAGAAACACTACACCTAGAATTAGTATTTATTCGAAAATGATAACAATAGTAGAATAATACATGACATTATCAGCGTTTTCCCTTACAGCATGGCAGAAAAAATTGTCTTCCTTCTTGCCGAACATGACACCACCTCTGATTTCCGCAAAGCTGCACAGCATGGAAACCCATCTCGTTTGGTAAATTGAATATGTGTCAGAAATGTACAGTCGCTCATGATTGTGCTTATTATCATTTAAACTAAACGTTCTTTATACCTCACGAAATGAATCTGTTCAATGTAATACATAACGAATGTTAGTTTTCGGGATACTTTAGAAAACAGGCTTAGGCCCTAAATATATCCCGTACGCCCTTATGAATTAATTTCTTCGAGAAAACTCCACTTTATTTGTGCTTTTATGCTAATAATGCGAATCATAGCAGTCAATTGTGATTTTAGGTTATTGTCAATTTATTTTATGGGGTGAAAACGACTGACACTACCTTAAATAAATATATATTCTCTTGAAAAGTATTATTATTATTTAACTGAAAAGATGATTGGTACTACAAAATCGGAGAATCGCGTTGAACAGAGACATACTAAAGCTTTTCGTCTCGCAGTCATCAGAGTAAAACGCAAGAATGAACCGAAAGCCGAAATCGAACAATATAAACGGAAACTAAAGGAACAAAAGAAGCGAAATATAACGAGCTCTGATTGGCTGTATAATCATTTATACGGTTTCTTATATTATTATATAAGAAACAGTAGAAACATCTCGTCTGACCCCGGCATCATAGACACATTTATGCAAGGAATCACTAAGGTCCTACTAGTGTTTTTCAACTAAAGGTAGTGCATATACCTTTAGCAAACGAAATCAAAGATAGTCAAAGACTTCGCACAAAAGTACGTAATTAAATCATGTCTATGGAGTACTAAGTTGACAGTGATTTCTCGTAATCAATAATGCGTGGAAACCGTTTTTTTTTTTTTTTTTTTTTTTTTATTTCTGCATTTTTCCAAATATAATATAACTGAATAACAAAGAACATATAAATGTAAGGTATAATACAACATATACAAACAATAATTTCTTCATGTCAAAATGTTTTTTTACATAATATATGTACATATAATAACGAAACTTAATATTTCCATAACATATTATCATAAATTTAAAGTATTATCTAAACTATTATGTTGGAAAAGTGCAGGAGACCGCAATCATAAGCAAAGCTTGACAAGGATGACGGCCTCGAAAAAAGGGGGGAAAATTTTTAAGGTAAAACTTAAAATGTGCTTACTTTGTATGCTTTACCTTCAGGAAAAGTTGCTTTCAGAGTAACTCACTTCTTTTAATCCGGTATACAACTAATGTCACACAGGCTGTTATAAGTAAGTTATAATGTGTAGAGCAAATTGGGGGGGGGGGGGGTAGGTGGGACACTTGAAATACTTCACTTGATATTTTCTCTTCATGAGACCCATAGCCTAAGTGGAGGTTTTTGTTTTTATTATAATTGAGAAAGATAGAAATGCGAGATATAGTGCATGGAAAGATATCAGATAACACCAATGTGGTAACGGAATGTGAAATGCCCTTTAACCCCTCCCCTTTTGTTCGTCATTTTATAGAGAATTTTGAGATGAAGGTTTGGTGCATAAAATATTTTTTTGAGTGACACAAAAGAGTACTGATCCTTGCGGAAAACAAAACTCCCTATATGTTGTCGTTGTTTATTTCTCTATAAGAAATACATCTATCAATTCAAATTTTCCTCTTAAGTATATCCACTCACACTTTTCTGTATTATTTACTCACAAATAGATTGAAAGATAGGTCTTGGGAATGTATCTTACAAATAACTGGAATTGAGCAAATACTGCAGAAATCTTTGGAACAGTTGATATTTAATTCAAATGGTATAAAGCGATTGGACCACTCCATTCTTCTGTGCAAACATATTCGCAAAGAATTTTTTCTATTGAGGTTCGAAGCGGCATGGTGCTATTAAATGGCATTTACAAATTGAAGAGCTGCAGTTTTTGATATTTCACAATATTCAGACATGACAAGAAGCACTGCCTAAAGATATTTATACCGGTATGCTGCGTACATCAAAGGTCCCCTATAAGCATACATGTGTAATACAGGTTTGTAAGTACATGCACCGGGAACCTCCCTGCCTGCACCAACAGTGTCATTGTACAGTACTTTGCTACAACATACTGTTGTTTTTCGTTATATAAAGGGGTTGTTTAGTGCAAATTCTTCTAAAAGCACCAGATTTGGCCCAGATGTAGCTTAAGAAGGGCGCTCTCTGGGGCCGCCATATTGGGCAAATCCAAAATGGCCGCCGTCAAAACTAAACAAATAGCTCACCGTTTAGTCTCATTGGACAACGCCCCCTATCGTCAGAGTCCAGCAGCCTTATGTTAACATGTTAGCCTATCCACTTTTACCAAACAAATCGTTAACAAGTCATGTTTTGTTTAAACGAAAAGCACATCCACCCCGACGTACGTTGACACTAGCTCTTTCATTGGAACCCTCTTGTCCCATTGACTTTTGAAAGTTCACCCACCGTAATTTGATCAAAATAGGTCGTCAGCTCGCCATTGCCTATATAACACATGTGCAACAAGTCGAACTTTGGGCGCAATTTGCCACGCAATTGTAAGGTTTTAGGTCAAGCACACGAATACAAGCATGAATTATCATAGATCTGGAAAAGGTTCTTGTATTTTATATTTAGCAAAGCAATCTTACATACGAAATCACTATCAAGTGTCGTCTGATCCGCCGATTGCTGTCGAACTAGCTACGTTTGTGCTGGCAATAGTCCAGCGAGCGAAAATGAGACAACCGGTGCAATATGGATCAAGTGTAATTCCAAAAGGAAAAGGGCTAGTATATATGAAAAAGTTTATATGTTTATGGGTTTTCGGGTCAGAGAATCTGGTTATCATGTTCTTTTACCAATTTTAGGTCTCTTTGGGGCTGACATGCTGGTCATATCAGTCAAATCCAAAATGGCCGCCATCTGACTTGAAGGTCAATTGTAGTTTCAAAATGAAAAGGAAAGGGGCTAGTATGATACAAGTTTATATTATTAATCGGAGTTTCGGGGTCAGAGAATCTGATTGTCAAGCTCATTTCGTTTTATTCAAAACCACACAAAACATGATATAATCTTTTACATAAAGAAGACTGGTAATAGTACATTAATCAACATTATATTAACTTGATAACATCAAAAAATGAATGGTTTTAGGACCCCCTTAGAATCTAAGCTTGTGAGCAGGGCACTATAGTCAACCAAATACATACATTAACAATATGGCAAGGAGAATAAGAAAAATGTGACGTATATACAAGGGATGGAAATACTAAGCTACAGAATATAGAACACATAAATATTCAAACACGCGCGTGCGTACACACACACATACACACACTTATACACAGTAAACACACTGATGAGTAGGTCCTTAGTGGTCAAAAAGCATTTAAGAATGAGAAATTATTAAGATACAAAGAAAAATTATGCTATTGCTCCGGTTGTCTCATTTTTGCTCGCTGGAACATTGCCAGCACAAACCACTGACCTCTACCTCCTGGACGGATCATCGCCCATTCCCGCCCGTGATAACGCTTGAATTGGGCTCGCACGCGCGGCGGCCATTTTACACTTCCAAGAACGATACGGCTCACTATACGTTACGTACTAAAAGGCTGTATTGTCTGACCGTTCATGAATATTCATGTTTTTGCTTACCTCGGCAAAATGCTTGCTTTTACTTAATGGAAAAATTACGGTGGGGGGTTGGATAAAATGGACATAATGAACAAATCAGAACTGATCTATGATAATTCATGCTTCTTTTCCTTCGTGTGCTTGACTTATAACCTTACAATCGCGTGGTAAATTTAGTCCAAAGTTCGACTTGTTGTACATGTGTTATATAGGCAATGGCGAGCTTGCGACCTATTTTGATGAAATTACGGTGGGTGAACTTTCAAAAGTCAACGAGACATGAGGGTTCTAATGAAAGAGCTAGTGATAACGTACGTCGGGTGGATGTGCTATTCGTTTAAACCAAAAATGAATTTTTAAAGATTTTCTTTTTCTTCTCAAAAGTCCATAGGCTAACATGTTAGCCTGCTGACTCTGACGATAGTTGTCAAATGAGACTAAACGGAGCTATATGTCAGTCTTTCAAGTAGGTACGTTTTAAATAACCTTCTTAACCTAGAAAGAGTTGTACTATTCTTTATGTCATCAGGCAAAATGTTCCATTCTTTAATGCGAGAGATATGGAAAGAGGTCAGAGTGACCTTTTGTTCTTGGAAAAGGCTGATGAATAAGACCCCTTTGACGTGTATTATAATCATGAATTTGTGAGTTCTGACGGAAAAAAATCTTTTTACGTACATTCATGAGGCATAGACTAAAGTTTTGTGCATACAGCATCTAAATGATTTTTCCAAGATAAATGCTCATCCATGGTTAACCCTAAGAACTGAACCTTTTCACTAAGCGCAACATCATGGCCTCCAACATTAAGGAAAGTGATAGCATCTGGAAGCTTTTCACCCTTTGAGCGAAAAATGACACATTTGGTATTTTGAACATTCAACAATAACTTATTACAACAATACCATGCATACAGTTTCTGAGTCTCTTGATTTTCGATTAGTAGTAAATATTCAGCCTTCTCAACAGCCAGCATAACGAGAATAATGTTGATGATCGTATTATATCATTTATATAGATTTTAAAAAAACAGGGGACCAAGAACAGAACCCGGAGGTACACCATATTTAAAAGAAGCAAGTTTGGAACTAGTACCATCCACCACAACAAATTGAGTCCTGTCAAACAAATAGCTTCGGAACCGAGACAATGCTACACCACGTATTCCATAATGCTCAAGTTTCCTTAGGAGGATGCATGGTCAATAGTATCGTCTAAGATAGATCTAAGAATATCCCCAATTAATATTTGTCTCCATCAATAGCTTTTATGATATTACTTAATAAATTAGACACATCCATTTGTGTGGAGAAGTGCTTACGAAAACCACACTGCTGAGGAATCAAGATATTCTTTTTAGATAGAAACTCATTTAAGCGTTTATAAATTATTTTCTCAAGAATTTTAGAAAGATTGGTAACAATGCTATTGGCCTATAATTAATTATATTTTTACAATCAGATTTGTTATACACTGGTACCACTTTGGCAACCCTGAGTTTATTTTAAACCAATCCTTGAGATAAAGACATATTAATGATTTTACATAAGGGATCAATACAAAAGTGAATGCACTCCTTTATAATTTTAGGTGAAATATCATCAGAACCACTGGATTTAGATGGTTTCAAAGATGACACGATATCGATGATCTCAGATTTTGAAGTTGGTTTTAGAAATATAGATGCATTATCTTTACACTGTATGATGTTCTTGTATCAATTTCAAGACTCCTTGGGGCTGTCATGCTGGTCATATTGGCTGCATCCAAAATGGCCGCCATATGAGTTAAAGTTCGTTCCGAAAGGAAAAGAGCTGGTATGATGATGGGGGTCAGATAATCTGATTATGATATTCTTTTATCGATTTGATGTCACCATCCTGTCCTATATAAGTTTACAATGAAGTCCATTTCCTGGTCAAAGAAGGGATTTTTGGTTCGCTTTAAATGCATCTGACGCGGCCACTCGGTTAGAGATTAGTTTATGTCTGAACCCAGCTAAGCTCCCCTTGATGCCGACGTATGGGCGAAATCCAGCATGGCCGTCATCTTTATTAGATGGTAACGTAGTTTTGACAAATAGAAACGAATAACATGATAATTTTTAAATGTTTTCGGGGTCACAGACTACAATCATCATGTTTTCTTTATGAAAATGATACCAGGGTGTTTTCTTAGTGTAGATAGATGCCCCAACTTTACTCACTCCCCCCTAAAAAAAATTACTCCGCCCCTACAGCTTGAAGTGCCTGAAAAATTATGCCAAGTGCTGGAGAAGGGATCATTTCTAGATCTTAAGTTCCAGCCGGATACTGTTTTCCTCTCCTTTGACAACTGGTAAGTCCCTTAAATTTTGCATACTTTCTTTTATTTGCATGTGCACACACTTTTTAAAGGGATTTGCGGTTCTGTTTTCAGACCGCAAATGCCTTCAAAGTGCATGGTTATTGCTCTTATTCGTATCTATGCCATTTATATTGCTATGAAGGTAATTTTAGACCCCAATGTGTGAAATCTATCCAATACGATCATACCAGTTCAGCTCCACTTTCAAAAAAACACGGTGACCTTTTAATTAATCATGTAGTCAAAAATAACAATACATGAGCGGGCTTATTGTGGGTAATATAAGCAACACGAAAATACCAACAAAAAAGCCAACATCGGCATTGGCTGAAATACGACGTAAAAGGCGTTGTTTCGTTTTTTCAACGGTTTTTTTCAAATTCGCAAAACATCTAATATTTGTGGTGGTAAACAAGTATTAGAAATCGTTATATTTCAGCCGTCTCTGAACCGATTTTGAACAAACAAAGGTCAACTTGCTAATAAATCAGGTGGTTATCTTGGGGGATTTCAACATTCACGTTGACAATGAAACAAATCCAGATGCAAATAACTTTAAAGATCTACTGGAGTCGGCAGGTTTGAGTCAGCTCATATCCCAGCCTACTCATATTAAAGGACACACTCTTGACCTGGTCATCATGAGAGAAACTGATCAGTCAATCAGGGACATTGTGGTAACTCAGACTTTGCCATCTGATCACTCGGCGATCATCTTTTCACTCCCCTTCATGAGACCACCAATAACGACTAAAATCGTTCATGCTCGTAAGTTACGTGAACTCGATATTGATAAATTCAAGTTAGATATCACCCAGTCCTTTGAAGCAGTTACTAACCTGGAAGAAATGGACATTGACCAGAAGGTAGATGTTTTCAATAACTCCCTTGCGTCAAATATTGATCGTCACGCACCAGTCAAGCAAAGGAAAGTTAAACTGCGTCCCTATGCTCCTTGGTACAACCATGAAATCCGGAAGGCTAAACAAGCTCTTCGTGCAAGGGAAAGGCGGTGGAAAAAGACCAGGTGCTCATCTACAACAGTAGTATCTGACGACCTGAAGAAAGCAACGAGAGAATATAACCAGCTAGTCAATAACTTTAGGAGTCAGCATCTCCACGAACTCATATCCACTAGCAACAGCAAACAACTGTTTAATGTGATTGACAGGATGACAGCTGAAAAGCCTCCTAAATCACTGCCCTCTCATCAGTCCAGTGCTGAAATCACTCAGAAGTTCTCAAAGTTTTTTGACAATAAAATTCATCTATTGAGATCTTCATTTTCTGCCTCTTCCAACATCGCTGAAGTGGAAGTCCGTGACCATCGTCTTGATAAGTTTGCGCCAGTTTCCCAAGCAGATGTACTGAAGATCATCAAGTCACATAAAATGAAAACATGTGACTTAGATCCCCTACCAGCACCCATTCTTAGCCAATGTATAGAGCTTCTGGTTCCGGCCATCACGGACATAACCAACGACTCGCTAGAATGTGGAGTTTTCCCTTCAGCACTCAAGTCTGCTTTGATTCATCCCACCCTCAAACGACCATCTTTGGATGCAGAAAATTTGAAAAACTTTAGACCAATCTCAAATTTGCCATTTTTGGGCAAGGTAGTAGAACGAGTAGTCTCAAATCAATTTACTTAATACCTTACTGCAAATTCCCTTCTCGCATCCCGACAGTCTGCCTATCGCAAAAATCACAGCGTGGAAACTGCGTTACTTCGAGTCCAAGACGATATACTTCGTGCTTTGGATACTGGAGATGATGCGATTCTCATACTGTTAGACTTAACATCAGCTTTCGACACGGTCGATCACCGTGTTCTTATATCCAGGTTGGAAACACGTTTTGGCGTCTCTGGAACTGCTACCAAGTGGTTTGAATCTTACATCACTGGACGATATCAACAAGTGATCATAGATGGCTCGCGATCCGATCCTACTCTGCTTAGGTGGGGGGTGCCACAAGGTTCCGTCGTCGGCCCTGTATTTTTTACATGTTATACGACACCCTTAGAGGACATCATTCATTCCCACGGTTTCTCCTCGATGATATATGCCGACGACACCCAACTATATGTTACTGTTAAGTCTGGACAAATTCCTCAAATGTTACATAAACTGGAAGATTGTCTACATGCCATTCGCTCCTGGTTGACTGAAAACTTTCTGCTCTTGAACGACAACAAGATGGAAGTGCTACACCTGTTTTCTCACCGAAGAAGAAATACAGTAGAACTCCCTCCTATTCAAATAACAAATGGTTCTGTAAATTCCTCCAAAACAGTTGTTAACTTAGGTGTTACGTTTGATCAACACATTTCAATGCGCCCACATGTCAATAGTATCTGTCGTAAAGCATCCTTCGCCCTGAGAAAAATTGGTAAAATTCGTAAATTCCTCTCCAAATCATCCACTGAAATCCTCGTCCACGCATTTATCAGTTCACTCCTTGATAGTTGTAATAGCCTGCTCCATGGAATTCCGGAAAAAGATATGGCCAAGCTACAAAGAATCCAGAACTCTGCAGCACGTCTAGTGTCTCTCACCAAAAAACATGACCATATTACACCAACCCTTAAACAATTGCATTGGCTCCCCATTCAATTTCGCGTCCAGTTCAAAGTTCTTCTTTTAACCTTCAAGTCTCTACATGGTCATGCCCCAAATTATCTTTCTGAACTGATTCAATTATACACACCCAATAGGCCCCTTCGTTCTGCAAATCAAACTCTCTTGACCGTTAAAAAAGCAAAAACAAAATACTTTGGTGATAGGTCATTTTCATGCTCTGCTCCACGTTTGTGGAATTCTCTCCCAGCCTCCATTCGTTGCATCTCAGATATTACTTTGTTTAGATCGAAATTAAAAACCTACCTAATGGAAAATGCATACTCAACCTAGTTCTTAAATTGTTACCTAGTTCTTAAATTGTTACCCAGTTCTTAAATAGTTACCTAGTTCTTAATTGTTACCTAGTTCTTAAATTGTTACCTAGTTCTTAAATTGTTACCTTACATTGTTATCTTATGTTTCATAATTTCACTTCATATTTGTTTTCTTGTCATTACTCTGTTTAGTTTTAATTGTATAAATATTGTAAAGCGCTTTGATATAAATGTCTTATGAAAAGCGCTATATAAGTAAAAGTTATTATTATTATTATTATTATTTTGTCATTTAAATATTATGGTCTTTCAAATTTGACACTCAGTTTTTCATTATCTCACAAAAAATATTTTGTGTAGTGCCCTCTGCAACAGAACTCAACTATCCCTTTAATGGATGCAGAGTAAGAGAAAAAGTTCATGCAATTGTTATATTCATGGAAGATATTGCAATTTGAATGATTTATTTTTCTACAGTCCCATTCACCCAAACATGTGTTTGCTTTTTAACACACATGTATGTGCAATAAAGGATGTTTCTCTGTACGTTATACTGTAAATACAACATACTAAATAATATTCTGAATTGCACATTGTTCATACTTGTACAACCGGCGTTAGATCAAAGGAATCTATTAACTTTGTTGCAATGTGCAAAAGGTGATGAATTGTTTATTAAATTTTTATCGTTGTGATCTGATGTCTGAATTTTACGGAGAAAAGATGTTCCGTTTTCTTCCTAAGAAGCGCCCCTTCTCCTGTTCCATAGGTGTCTCTTTTCACGTCAGATAAGTGTCCCTATCCAAATATGATAGGTGCCCCTTGTACTTTGGGAAGAGTCACTTTGAGAAGTGTATTTTTTCCTTTTTAATAGGTGCCCCTCTTCATCTGTGATGATAGCCCCTTTTGTATATGATAAGTGCCCAATTTCCTTTCAAATAAGTGGATTTTGCCCTTCTGATATATTATTGCCCCCTTTTTTCTTTCTAATAATTGCCCCTTTACCTACCTAAAAAATACAGCTTTGTGTAGTAAGAGGGTTCCAAATTTCTACCACCACAATGAATGTCAGTGTTGAAGAATACGAAGAGATAGACAAAATAGCGGACTTTTCTAACCAAAAGGTTACTGTATTTGCATTACCGAATGTCATTCATATTAATGTTAAAAAGAAATATGATTACCATACGTGCTATGACAAATGAACCAAGCAACGCTAAAAAGTACATCGAACTAAAAACTAAAATTTAAACTCTGAGTCAAGGTTCTAAGGTTCTGGGACTTTTTTAGACTATGTTATTCCCTCCTGGATGAGGAAAGGAAGATCAGGAGGGTTCAAAATAACAGGAAATAACACCCACCTCGTATCCGGCCTAGGCCTATTTTGTAAAAATATCGGGAAAGTCCCCAAACATGATCTCGCAAACAAAGTATACTAATATTTGCTGCAGGCCTACTTGTACCAGTGGCGGATCCAGAGAGCCGAAACGGCCGCCCCCCCCCCCCCTATTTGCGGCGCCAAAAAAAAGGGGAAGGAAAAAAAGAGGAAGAGAAGAAGAGAAAAAAAGAAAGGAGAAGAAAAGAAAAAAGGAGAAGAGAAAAGAAAGGAGAATAGAAAAGAAAAAAGAAGAGAACAGAAAGAAGAGAAAGGAAACAGAAAGAGAGAGAAGAAAAAGCCCCCCCCCCCCCTCCCCCCCCCCCCCCCCCTCCCTCCCACTCCGGGGTCGGAGGGACCGAATTCGTGTTCCCAAAATTTGCGGTAATGGAATACTTTTCACGCAACAAAGTCCGGCCCGTAATACACAAAAATCCGACCCGTACTCACTTTACACACCGGAGATTAAGGGTTGCTTTCAAAGAGAGGGAACATGCATACGCGTACCCTAGATAACACTGAGTGGGGGGAGGGAGAAAAGTCGGGTGAGAAAGGTCGAAAGACAAGGAAATGGCGCTTAATGACAGTAACCACGAATAAGGGAAAAACTGTAATCGGGAAATTTTGGGTCATTCCAGAAGAAGGCTTGGGAAACGTTATTGAATAGAGGGGGCCGGCCGCATAAAATTTCGAACCACGGATTCAAAGTTAAACGTTAAAAACAGCCCCTGCGTTACAAAGTCAAATTTTTAATTAACGGTAGAGGGGCCGCTTGACAACTCTTATTTTGCCCTTCATTTGGCTTCAGCACATACCAACTCGCTTGAGCTGGTATTTGAGCTCATGTTGGTAGTAATCATGGACAGGGGCGGCGATCCTGGACCCGATAGGGGGACACGTCCCCAAGAAATTTAAAAATATAGCTAGAAAGATATATAGCGAGAAGAACGTACATATTGGGCTTAGGGAAAACTAAATTTAGACATGGAAAAAGGGTCGAGAATGGTACAAGGAATCTTCTTCTTTCTCTAATGATTTCATTAAACTATTAAAGGTCAAAGCTTACGCGCTTTGCGCATGAGGGGGTGGGGGAACTGAAATCGTCTTTTTTCCTCTAATAATAATTGAAAGGTCAAAGCTTCCGCGCTTCGCGCGAGCGGGGGGAAAGTGAATTTAGACAAGGATTAATAGTCGAGTATGGTACAACAAATCCTCTCCTTTCTCTAATAATTTAATGAAACTATGAAAGGTCAAAGGTTACGCACTTTGCGCAGGAGGGGAGGGGGTACTAAATTCAGACAAGAAATCAGAGTCGAGAATGATACAACAAATCGTCTTCTTTCTTTCATAATTAATGACAGGTGAAAGCTTCCGCGCTTTGCGCGGGCGGGAGGAAAGTGAATTCAGACAAGGAATAAAAGTCGAGAATGGTACAACAAATCGTCTTCTTTTTCTAATAATTAATGAAAGTTCAAAGCTTTCGCGCGTAATGGGGGGAACAGCGAGCTGCCCGAATATGAATTTTTGATATCTTTTCTCGTTTCACAAAAAACTTTCACAAATTACATAATATGCTCAAATTTTTGCTCGCTCGTTTCGCTCACTAGCCGAATTGTGAACCAGAAAATTACTTTTTCGGGCAAGAGGCTTCGACCCCCCCCCCCCCCCCCCTCGATGAAAATGTCACAAAATTGTATGCATTTAGACAAGGATTAATAGTCGAGAATGGTTCAACAAATCCTCTTCTTTCTCTAAGAATTTGATGAAACATCAAAGCTTCCACGCTTCGCGCGGGCGGGGGGAAACTGAATTCAGAAAAGGATTAATAGTCGAGAATGGTACAACAAATCCTCTTCTTTCTCTAATAATTTAATGAAACTTCAAAGCTTCCACGCTTCGCGCGGGAGGGGGGGGGGCCAAATTCAGACAAGGAAAAAGGGTCGAGAATGGTACAACGAATTGCCTTCTTTCTCTAATAATGTCATTAAACTATGAAAGGTCAAAGCTTATGCGCATTGCGCGGGAGTGGAAGGGGGGAACTGAATTCAGACAAGGATTAATAGTCGAGAATGGTACAAACAATCCTCTTCTTTCTCTAATAATAATTGAAATGTCAAAGCTTCCGCGCTTCGCGCGGGCGAGAGGAAAGTGAATTCAGACAAGGATTAATAGTCGAGACTGGTACAACATATCGTCTTCTTTCTCTAATAATTAATGAAAGTTCAAAGCTTCCGCGCTTTGCGCGGGCGGGAGGAAACTGAATTCAGACTAGGAATAAGAGTCGAGAATGGTACAACTAATCGTCTTCTTTTTCTAATAATTATTAATGAAAGTTCAAAGCATTCGCGCGCAATGGGCGGAACAGCGAGCTGCCCGAATATGAATTTTTGGTATCTTTTCTCGTTTATCTTGGTAATAAATAACACTTTCACAAAATACATAATATGCTCAAATTTTTCTCGCTCGTTTCGCTCACTAGCCGAATTGTGAAACAAACAAAAACAATTTTGGGCTAGAGGCTTAAATCCCCCCCCCCCCCCCCCCCTCGATGAAAATGTCAAAAAATTGTATAGCTTAAAAACAGGGAATGTAGATATCGAACAAGAGACGTGACGTGAGCCTGACCCACCCCCTTTCCAAATTGTGCCTGCTTGTAAGTACCGGTACCAGTCTTTGGTCGACTTCAAGAAAACCAGCTTTAGAAAGTTCGCTGTAGCCAACATGAGTTCTTGGACCAGAACAGTTGATAAATCTCACCATTTTGTTCTGTATAATCTTCAACTTCTTTTGATCTGACTTGTTTATGTTACTATACCATGCAGGGTTAGCATAGAGAAAATAACATTGAATAAGAGCAAAACAGAGTGTACGTCTTGCTTTTAAATCCATACAACTTTGATATCTGTACAAAAATTTCAGACGAGAATTTGCTTTTTTTACAACTGATTCTACTAAAGATGAAAATGAAATTGCGCTAGCCAACTCAATGCCTAAATACTTCACAGACTCTTTTCTCTTGATTGCTTGATTATTGTGTGTCACTTTGAATTCAAATGACTTTTTAGAACTACTTTTAGAACAAAATAAAATGCTTTCTGTTTTTCCCAAGTGTAAAGAAAGCTTATTATCAGTCATCCAATCGACACACGTAGACAGCTGTTCACTGAGCTTTTCCTCAATATATTTAGGATCAGGATTTGAATAGAGTAGTACGCTGTCATCTGCGTACAATAATAGTCTGAAGTCTTGTATACAAATACACATATCATTTATATAACTTGAAAATAGATTGGGCCTAAAATGCTTCCCTGAGGAACACCGCATGTTATAGGCATTAGTTTGGAACAAATATCATGAATGGCCACTACTTGGTGTCGATTAGATAAGTAGGATCTGAACCAATCTAAACTTGCCTTATCAAAACCCATTAGTTGTAACTTCTTCAATAAGACGCAATGATTAACTGTGTCGAACAGCTTTTTGCAGATCAAGGAGCACCATACCAACAAAGCGCCCTTGGGAAGTTTCTCTCCTCAAATAATCAGTCAAATAAATTAGACATGTTTCAGTCGAATAATCATGTCGAAAACAAGATTGAAATTCATAAATTATATCATTTTCTTTGAAGTATCTTTCAATTTGAACACAGACCGATTTTTCTAGAATCTTTGATGTTACACTTAAAACACTAATAGGTCTATAGTTGCTAACATCAGTTTTATCTTTCTTTTTATAAAGTGGAGTCACTTTTGCTATTTTCATATCCTCTGGAAAAGTACTCGTCAAGATAGATAGGTTCATTAAGTAACTTAGAGGCTTAAATAAAACCTTCGCACCATCTTTTAGAAATTTAGCTGGAATCAAGTCTAACCCAGTACTTTTTGATACATTCAACTTACGTAACTCTTTGAAAACAAATTGTTCACTGATTGGTAATAACTCGAAGCTGTTTTCACGTACACCTTTTCTTTCGTAAAACTCACGAATACAATCATTGTCTGCGCTGAAAAAGTCTTTGGAAGGGGGGAGTTTGTCTACTAATTTGGCAGCCACATTTGTGAAATGAGAATTGAATTCATCACCGATGGCCATCTTATCATGGCATAATTCCCCATCAATTTTAATGACAGACTCTTGTTCTTTTCGCTTCTTATTTTTCAATCCTAAGCTTTTTAGATTCTGCCAAAGTTTTTTTCTAATATGACCTTGTCAGTATTGGTATGTTGAGTTGAAAAAACGGTCTGCGCATTTTTCAAATTTCCGCCCCCCCCCCCCCCCCCCCCCTATTGGAAAATCCTGGATCCGCGCCTGTGTACTAGGCAGATGTCTTGATAGTTTGAAGACACAAAGCCTTGCCAGTCGCTGTACGAAACAGTGTCTACACAGTGAGACTAGGATGAGGTTACACTGCCAAGCAGGCGCGGATCGGATTTTTGTTTTTGGTCCTCGATAATTTAAAAATGTGCCCCCCCCCCCCCCCTTGAGCGCCAGGGGGGGGGGGCCAACCTCCCAAAAAGGTAAAAATCATGATTTACATGATTTACATGATATTTTTCTCCAGGGTGGAGGGGGGCCGCCCCCCCCCCCCCCCTGGATCCGCCACTGCTGCCAAGGCTCTGTTTACTCAGCTGGCTTGATGCAGCCAGAGACCGACAGAGCTAAACTCTGCTCAATGCTTTAGGATGTGTGGTAAAGTGTCAAATCGGAGTCTGTGCGTGCCGTGCAGACTGTTTTTGTTTTAGTGGATTCCTTGACCATGACGAGAGTGAGAAGGGCGTTACTACTCCGTTTAATTAGGCCTATATTAGGCATCATCCCCCTGGTTTAAGTTTATTTTAGTATCCATATCGTTAGGATTAGTAACGTTAGATTCATGTGTTTAGAAAATTTACCTATTTGAGGGGCCTTCCTTTTTTTCTTTTGCCAAAAGACTGTGGCTCACAGTCGTGCAGTGACCAGATAAAATCTAGGGTTTCACAGAGTCCTACCTTCCGCCCATCTTCTCGTGGGCCTGCGAGCCGTGTGAAGGGTTGTTTTTTCAAAGTGTTACACAGTCCCCCCCCCCCCCCCCTCTCCCCCAAGTTCGACGTGATATTTCATTCTTTGTTGGCTTGATTTGTGTGATCTCATTAATTTGTTTTAATGTTCACATTATGTTTGGTTAATTTTTGTTTTGGGTTAGTTCTGTGTTTTCGCTTGACCTGGAATTTTCGGACGTCAGTTGTGCTCTTCATGTCATTACCTTATACCTTCAGCTCCCCAAGTGCAGGAAAGAAAATTTCATTCCCATAGGGCCCTGTCCTTCCCCTCCCCCTGTCAATAGTAAGATAGTTTTCACTAGAGAATATAAACAATTTAATCTCTTTCTATTTCACGTGAGAATATACGCACTTGTTCCGTGAAACAATTCATTTTATTAATAATTGTTGCTTTAAAAGAAAATTATCAGGAGGATTGTGGAATATAAATATCGCACATTTTCTACTTATCTTATGACCTAGAGGTCATAACCTGTTCTGTGACAATGCTGTGTTTAATTCTTTTTTTAAAGCTATAAGATGAAAAACATTACGACGGTTCACCGGAAAAGTTTGGGCGCGCAATAAGTTGAATCCCTCTATGCCTCCCCATGCCTGCACATTGTTCATACTTGTACAACCGGCGTTAGATCAAAGGAAAATATTAACTTTGTTGAAATGTGCAAAAGGTGATGAATTGTTTATTAAATGTTTATCGTTGTGATCTGATGTCTGAATTTTACGGAGAAAAGATGATCCATTTTCTTCCTAAGGCCCCTTCTCCTGTTTCATAAGTGTCTCTTTTAACGTCAGATAAGTGTCCCTATCCAAATATGATAGGTGCCCCTTGTACTTTGAGAAGTGTCACTTTGAGAAGTGTATTTTTTCCTTTTTAATACGTGCCCCTTTTCATCTGTGATGATAGCCCCTTTTGTATATGATAAGTGCCCAATTTCCTTTCAAATAAGTGGATTTTGCCCTTCTGATATATTATTGCCCCCTTTTCTCTTTCTAATAATTGCCCCTTTACCTACCTAAAAAATACAGCTTTGTGTAGTAAGAGGGTTCCAAATTTCTACCACCACAATGAATGTCAGTGTTGAAGAATACGAAGAGTTAGACAAAATAGCGGACTTCTCTAACCAAAAGGTTACTGTATTTGCATTACCGAATGTCATTCATATTAATGTTAAAAAGAAATATGATTACCATACGTGCTATGACAAATGAACCAAGCAACGCTAAAAAGTACATCGAACTAAAAACTAAAATTTAAACTCTGAGTCAAGGTTCTAAGGTTCTGGGACTTTTGTAGATTCTGTTAATCCCTACATTATCTGAGGTGACCTCTGCTCCTGGATGAGGAAAGGAAGATAATGGAGGGTTCAAAATAACAGGAAATAACACCCACCTCGTATCCGGCCTAGGCCTATTTTGTAAAAATATCGGGAAAGTCCCCAAACATGATCTGGCAAACAAAGTATACTATCTTTGCTGCAGGCCTACTTGTACTAGGCAGATGTCTGATAGTTTGAAGACACAGAGATTGCCAGTCGCTGTACGAAACAGTGCCTGCACAGGAGTGAGACTAGGCTGAGGGCACACTGCCAAGGCTCTGTTTACTCAGCTGGTTTGATGCAGCCAGAGACCGACAGAGCTAAACTCTGCTCAATGCTTTAGGATGTGTGGTAAAGTGTCAAATCGGAGTCTGTGCGTGCCGTGCAGACTGTTTTTGTTTTAGTGGATTCCTTGACCATGACGAGAGTGAGAAGGGCGTTACTACTCCGTTTAATTAGGCCTATATTAGGCATCATCCCCCTGGTTTAAGTTTATTTTAGTATCCATATCGTTAGGATTAGTAACGTTCGATTCATGTGTTTAGACAATTTACCTTTTTGGGGGGCCTTCCTTTTTTTTTTCTTTTGCCAAAAGACTGTGGCTCATAGTCGTGCAGTGACCAGATAAAATCTAGAGTCTCACAGAGTCCTACCTTCCGCCCATGTTCTCGTGAGCCTGCGAGCCGTGTGAACGGTTGTTTTTTTCAAAGTGTTACACAGTCCCCCCCCCCCCCCCTCCCCCAAGTTCGACGTGATATTTTATTCTTTGTTGGCTTGATTTGTGTGTTTTCATTTGTTTTAATTTTCACATTATGTTTGGTTAATTTTTGTTTTTGTTTGTTCTGTTTTCGCTTGACCTAGAATTTTCGGACGTCAGTTGTGCTCTTCATGTCATTACCTTATACCTTCAGCTCCCCAAGTGCAGGAAAGAAAATATCATTCCCATAGGGCCTTGTCCTTCCCCTCCTCCTGTCAATGGTAAGCAGGGGCGTAAATCCCGGGGGATGGGGGATGCATTCCCCCCCCCCCCTCGCTTGAAGGAGGGGGGATGGCCTGTACAAATATCCCCCCTGAGATTACAAAAAAAAAGCGAGAAAAAAAATGTGATTGTTTCAATTCCAGCAATATGCATGAGAAATGAGTTATTTTTGTATGTATGTATAACTGTGTAGCCTACACGTATACAGTATGTCACGATCATTAAGAGTAGTTGCGCGACGTGCGCGAACAAGCACTTCATAAACTTCAGAATTATTTTTCGTTATTTTGCAAGTTATTATTATAGCCCAGACGTAAAGTGCGCGAGCGCGCGTGCGCTTAAAAAGTGCAATCATGTACAGTAGATTCCCGGTTCCCCCCCCCCCCCCCCCACTCAGTGTTATTTAGGGTACGCGTATGCTCGTCCCCTCCCTTTGAAAGCACCCCCCCCCCCCCTATCTCAGGACTGCCAACATATCTGAATCCCCCTTTCGCCGGCTTTTCGCTGGCTTTTCCTGCCTTGGAGACCCCCAAAAAAATCCGGAACACTGCTAAATGTACCATCCCCCCCCCCCCCCCCAAATTCAGGTGAGCTCTAGTCGATCGAGGCGGACTGGGGGCCAATGTTTTTACTTTTCAAAATGAAATAATCCTGAATGAGCTTTCAAAGCTAGCAGGAATTTCAGGAATTTGATCCCGGGATTTGATCAATTTTTCTATGATATTCAAGATATTTTATAACCCCCTTTTTACATTTCTCAGGAGTCCAAAGAGAGAGAGAAAAAAACCCACCCCCTTTTTAAAGAAATCTCCGGGTGAAAAAGTCAAATACACTCCCTTTTTTACAATTCTCGGACCGGATTTTGTCGCGCGAAAAAGTACCCCTTTCCTGGAGATTTTAGGAACGCGCATGCGGTCCCTCCGAACCCGGAGTGTGTGTGTGTGGGGGGGGGGGGGGGGTAGATGAAGACTGAAGTTCCAGACCTGGCGTGTTCAAGACTTACAGTGGCCGTTTGTCTCTTCAGTTATTTCAAGGTAATAGCCTGTACACATTCTTATTATTTTTATATTTGAGAAAGGATTTGGCTGAGGAAATTAAAGAATTCATCAGATTTAATTAATAAACACAGTACATGTATCATTATATGATTTCTAGAACATTTTTTAAGAGGTGTGAAAACTGTGAACGCATCTGATTGAGAGTGATAAATAATACGGTAACTGCATTGCCCAAGTCCTACTCGGTGGTTGTCATTTGTTCACACCTAAAACTTAAGGGACGAGTGGATGATATTTAAGGGCTGCAATGCATGTGAAGTTTGTGTAGGTCTATGAATGAATTAATTTGTTGTTTATATTGAATGAATTGAATTGAATTCAGATAAATAGGGCTTAATAAGAGTCGAAAACGGTGCAACGAATCGTCTTCTTTCTATAATAATTAAATCAAACGTCTAGGCTTTTCGCGCTTCGCGCGAGAGGTGGAAACTGATTTCAAATAAATAGGGCTTATTAAGAGTCGAAAACGGTGCAACGAATCGTCTTCTTTCTATAATAATTAAATCAAACGTCTAAGCTTTTCGCGCTTCGCGCGAGAAGGGGAAACTGAATTCAGACGAGAATTAAGAGTCGAGAACAGTACACCCAATCGTCTGCTTTCTCTAATAATTTAAGGAAACGTCAAAGCTTCCGCGCTTCGCGCAAGAGGGGGAAACTGAATTCAGATAAATAGGGCTTATTAAGAGTGGAAAACGGTGCAACGAATCGTCTTCTTTCTATAATAATTAAATCAAACGTCTAAGCTTTTCGCGCTTCGCGCGAGAAGGGGAAACTGAATTGAGACGAGAATTAAGAGTCGAGAACAGTACACCCAATCGTCTGCTTTCTCCAATAATTTAAGGAAACGTCAAGGCTTCCGCGCTTCGCGCGAGAGGGGGAAACTGAATTCAGATAAATAGGGCTTATTTAAGAGTCGAAAACGGTACAACGAATCGTCTGCTTTCTCTAATAATTTAATGAAACGTCAAAACTTCCGCGCTTTGCGCGGGAGTGGTAAACCGAATTCAGACAAAGATTAAGAGTCGAGCACGGTTAAACAAATCGTCTACTTTCTCTAATAATTTAATGAAATGTCAAAGCTTCCGCGCTTCGCGCGGGAGAGAGAGGGAGAAACTGAATTCATACAAGGATTAAGAGTCGAGCACGGTTCAACGAATTGTCTACTTTCTCTAATAATTTAATGAAACGCCAAAACTTCCGCGCGGGAGGGGGGCCGGGGGGGAACTGAATTCAGACAAGGATTAACAGTCGAGAACGGTACAGCAAATCGTCTTCTTTTTATAATAATTTAATGAAACGCCAAAGCTTTCGCGCTTCGCGCGGGAGGGGGGGGGGAATTCATTCAGACAAGGGTTAACAGTCGAGAACGGTACAATAAATCGTCTTCTTTTCCTAATAATTTAAGGAAACGTCTAAGCTTCCGCGCTTCGCGCGGTAGGATTATCACCCACACCCCTTCGCGCGCTCTTTGAGTGATTCGCCTGCTCACTACCGCCCCTCCCTAAAATGATATCCTAGCTCCGCGCCTGCATTAAAATATATAGCTATGATGCTGACTAAGTTGACGAAATAATTCGTATATTTATGTCGTCGAGGAAAATGACCATTTGCGCATACGCAAGTACTATAGATAGTCCGTAGGAAAAACAATTTAGCCTTTGGCCCCGGGTATATAGGGTTAAATTTGTAAATATTGGGACATTTAATTTCGTCAGTAATTGGGGTCTAGTTTTGTCGGTAATCGTTGGCCTCTTCACCCCCCCCCCCCCCCCCTCCCACTAAAAAAGGTCTAGCGACGCCCCTGACCATTATACATCATTTTCTAAGTGATGGGACTCAAAATAAAGAGTTCGCATCTTCCTGACAAAATACTCAATCTTTATGTTACTACTTGAAAGTGTGTCGAGTTCATTATAATAAATCACTACAGTTTGCAGCTGTTAGTATTTCGAAATATTTCCAATTCTTTTACTTTATGGTTGTCAAATTTGGCATGTGCGTGCATGTATGTAAACAATTATGTACATGTGTTTGGGTATGGGTGTGGTTGTTGTTTTTTCGTTTGCGTGTGTGTGTGTGTGTGTTGTGTGTTTGTGCGTGCGCGATCGCGCGCTTGCGTAAATTAGTGTGGGCGTGTGCTCCACAGTGCTCGTGCTAGTATGTGATGGCTATCGCCGATCATCCCCCCCCCCCCCCCCCACTCCTCGGTACGGATTTACGCCCCTGATGGTAAGATAGTTTTCACTAGAGAATATAAACAATTTAATCTCTTTCTATTTCACGTGAGAATGTACGCACTTGTTCCATGTACAATTCGTTTTATTAATAATTGTTGCTTTAAAAGAAAATTATCAGGAGGTTTGTGGAATATAAATATCGCACATTTTCTACTTATCTTATGACCTAGGAGGTCATAACCTGTTTTGTGACAATGCTGTGTTTAATTCTTTTTTTTAAAGCTATGAGATGAAAAATAAACATTACGACGGTTCACCGGAAAAGTTTGGGCGCGCAATGAGTTGAATCCCTCTATGCCCCCCCCCCCCCAAAAAAAAAAAAAAAATAATAATAATAATAATAATAATAATAATAATATTAATAATAATAAGTTAGAAATAAAAAGAAAAAAGTAAAGAATTGGAATTTTAAAAAGAAAGAGAGAAAGAAAACTAGAGCTTCGCTTTTTCAAAGTACCCCAAAAGTGAAAAATTTACGTAGGGAAGATGGTTTGATGTTCTTCCTAATAAGCGCCCCTTCCCTATATGTCATAAGAGTCTCATTTCAAGTCAGATAAGCGTCCATATCCAAATGATAGGTGCCACTTGTATTTTGACAAGTGTCCCTTTTCATTCACCTGTGTAGAGTTGGTATATATAGGTAAAACATATTCTCCAAAGATCATAGCACCGGGCAAGGATCGAATCCGTGATTCCTCTTATTAAAGTCAAGAGCCTTCACCACTATACTTCATTTTGAAGACATTGATCTGCATATTGCCACACTCAACCCAGGTGATGTAAATGGGTAGCTAGCAGGAATTAATTCTTTGAAATGCTAGAACTCCGTAATGGCAGCCGTGCTAAAGCCGGGGTAATAATCTCCAAGTTTGGAAGTGCTTAGTGATTGTAATAAGCGCTATATAAAAACTGAGTATTATTATTATTATCATTATTCAGTATTTATCCAGTCATAGCTTAAAATGAACAACGCTATAAAATACATCGAATCAAAAAATAATATTTAAACTCTGATTCAACGCTCCAAAGTTGGGTTTAAGCAAAGAAGCAAAACCGATGACCCCTCCGTCACCCCATTTACTGGCATTGGTCTATATCAAGGAACGTACAAATCATGATCACAAATCTACAGAATTTACCTTTTTTATAATTCATTATTGAAAGAAAAAAAAATTATCTAAAGATCATAATGGTGACAGCAAACAGTGGCATGAACGGCCTGTCACAGTTAAGTCCAGCTTAAAGTCGAACTTAGTCTTTGTAAAACATGGCGCATTCTCCGCTTAAGTGTTCAAAAAGTGTTTCGCTGGCTATCCTGATCTGTTACCAGCCTTGTTTTGACCGATAAGATTTGTATTGAATTAACTTATTTTCAGGAATATAGTGTGTTTGAAATACACGGGCCCGAAATAGATTTGATAGCGTATTTCTATTGAACCCCTCCTCTCTTCGTTACGTTCAGATTGCAACAGATCCGTTACCCATATTTCCCTACCCTTTGGGTAAATAGCGATATATACGAAGTAAGATCATATTTCATTCATTAGTTCATTGACATATACATCGTCGAGTGGGATAGTTAAGTATTTGAATACAAACATTTATCAAGAACTTCATTACAAAGAAGATACATTACGCCAGACACAGACGCGTTACCTTGGTGTTTATATATTTGTGCTATTCATTTTTATCCTGTGGTAGTGAGTCTCTGGCATAATGTATGTATTCTCTACCATATCCTGAATATACCTTGTCCATTTTTTGTCAGATCACTCAAATATGCCGAAACACATACATTACGACAGATACGTTACCAGCATTGGGTCATCTACATTGATGAAAATAATTAGAATAGTAGAATTAGAATAATAAAATCAGAATAATAGAATTCGTGATTATCGGCTTGAAAGTGTTTTATTCATCCAAACTGTAAATGTATTTGGTTCTTTTTGTATTCAATTCATTTATAATAGCGATTAATAAGCACTCTTTTACAAAGACCACAAACTCGAATATTATGTCAGATACATTACCATGAATGTTTTACTTATTTACGCTAATACTCAAGATCGTTAATACCAAATGCGATTTCGGATGAGACCTAAATTTAGCGTAGCATCAGAAGTACAATGTGACTTCATGATTGATGATCACGGACTAAGAAAATTTGTGAATTAATACGAGACTAGCATACTGATTATGTGGTCATTCCGAGTAGGCTTATGTTATCATATTCACCTTTATATTTACCTTTATCTTCAGTTCCTTACTTTCTTTCATTTATCACTGTGGCTCTCTATCGTCCACCCACCTCCTGCTCTCTCTCTCTCTCTCTCTCTTTCTCTCTCCTTTCCACTGTCTCATTGTCTCTTCTTCTCACTGTCTATCCATCTCCCTGTCTATCCATCGCCCTCTTCCTATGTCTCCCAAACGCTTCCCTCCATCTTCTTTCACTTTCTCTACTCGCTCTTTCTACTCGTAAATGTACTCGAGGAAATTATTTTTGCGATTCCATCCTTACCATTTCTAATGTCTTAATGTATCCAGGGAGAAATAATACGTTTGTGTGATTAGTTACAATCGTGTGTAAATGGGTCTTTTTATTTTTAAAATTGATTGGGATTTTTTAAAACAATTTATACATGATAACGAGTAGAGAAATAAAACAAATCTGAAATCATAGGGCCTTTCAAATACATACGTAATAATGCAGGGTATCACCAGTAGACATTGAATGTATCCAAATCATTCATTGATGTACATAATCGCACTACAGTTTGTAAAATCTAGGACTCTGTCATCCCATCGCAAACAAGCTTTAAGTATTTTGTTAATACTAATAATTTGACGCTCAATAAGGCTTCAATCAATCATGTACATTTTTCTTTAAAATCAATGTAAAAAACTTTCCAGAGAGGGCGATAATACTCGAGCTACCATGGACTGATACACCATGAAGTTTACTATATATTTATGAAAGCTCTATACACGCTCGTCGCTAGGTCTTTTTAATGTGTCGGTATCAGAACAACTCTCCCGACAAAATAAACGTTAATTTTCCATCGATAAAATTAAAGGTGTTCAGATTCAATAATGACGATGTCTCAGAAGGTTAATCCAAAAATACTCAGTTTTCCTCTTTCGATTTTCAATGTAAATATAAGTCTTCCCATTTGATGGAAAAAATATTTTCTTTTTTGAGATGTAAATATGTGATCATTCAAATCAAGTCCCTTGTTTACACCAAAAGGAAGTGTTCTACCAATACAACATCACACATCACGAATTGGCTTTGGGAGATTTCCCACAATTATTAATAATTTCAAGTTTTAGAAATCTATATTCTGTATAATTAAAGATATGAGTGTTGGAACAAAATCGAAGAAAATCAACTAATTGGACTCTCTGTTCATTCTTGTATGTTACTCTGATGAGTGCAAGGCGAAAAGCTTTAGTCTATTTATATTTGTTGCTATTCTTCTTCATAACTATATGTTCTTATCAAACAATATTGGGTCGTCACTCGAGTATTCGTAGATTTGCTAGATGTTTTGTCTAAAAGTGTCGGGTTTGTTTTTAGTCTTATTTCTCTCTTTTTTAAATAAGCATTTATAATAAATTTTCCTTTTTTTTCACTCAGGTAAAATTTAATTGAAAACAAATCAATTCCTGTTAACCAAACAGTGGGTAATTGCAGGCACCTGTCCGATAATGTTGTTTATGCGATAAATTTAAAAACGTACCGATGTTAGCTGGGAATAATAATGATGTGATAACACAAAACAAAAAGAGACTGCATGAATCTGGTACATGCATCTCTCTCTATCTGTTGGTGTTTAGCTAAACGGTCCTATAATATACCCTTAAAGTGGATTTATTGTAATAATACTATTCCGCGTTCATGTAGCGCTTAAAACATCGACGATGTCTCTAAGCGCTTTGCAGATATACACCGGTCATCAGATATTCAATCTTGCCCGCACATTCTCCACTCCTGCAGTTTTATAGATGCTACCAATGCTGAGCATTATACTGCATTAACGTTTACATCCTACCAGGTACAGGCACCAGTAGCACCTGGATGGAGAGTGGTAAATGTAGATTAACGTCTTGCCGAAGTACGTTAGTGATCTACAGTCTGGCGACTTATCCACTATAGACCACAACCTTTCTACTAGCCTATATTCAAAGAGAATGAAAACAAATCAAGTCCGAATATATACAGAGAAGAATTATGTTGCCACGGGTAGTTGTCATAACAACTTAGTCATCTTCTTATGAGCCTTTACTATCGAGAAATTGTTCTTCTTAATTTCGACAAGTAGCTGCTAGTGATGTCTTTCGCTTCTTTTGTCGTGGCAATGTAGAGCAGAGGTTGAAGCCATCCACTCACTCCGCCTGTTATTTGTGCGATTTCCATCCTGTCAATCGTCGATGTAGTCATCACTATCCATGGGAACCAACAATCATGAAACGATATCGACGGTGTCATAACAGTCAGTATACCTTTCCCTGGTAAATGCCAACGTCGAAACCGTGCTGCATTTCGATCGTTATTCGGGTCATAATTCCCTATAGCTGCATCAACACGCCGTTTATGTTGACAACTAACTCTAAGGATAGCAATGTTCGTCGTGTTAGTGTTATGTACTAGCAAGACCACTCCCCGTAGACACAACGTCGTTCCGAGGGTACAAAGAGGCGAAGCAATTCGAGAGATAATTCGACCACGGGAGCAAAGGAATACAAATAAGAATCGACACCAACTGATGAACAAGAGCACGATTTTCACTTTCAGTGACGTTAGAATAATGTGATGCCGCAGAGGGCGTGTTATCAGTATAAGCTTGCAGATGCTGGTGAAGCTATAACAGAGCATCTGTACGAATAGACTTGAATAAGTAAGGAAAAAGAACATAGCATACACAATAAGACACGACTTTTCATCGTTACCGTACCAGTACCAGCCTATGCACCAACTACTCAAGGAGAGACTCAAAATTATTCGGATGTAACTGGAGAATTTATAAAGTAAGCGGGAAGTGTCGTCTATAGCTTCTTGTCGCTGTAAGACGTAGATAACGAATGCGTTGATGAGCAATGCCAATCCTGTGTTGATAAAACTACAGATGGATACCGGATGGGAAACTCAATTTCTGTTAAGTTTATAATTTAAAAAATAGTGTCAAATATGTATAATTGAAATCAAAATTTAGCTGACGCTTATATAATATAGACCATCAATATCACGATAAAAGGTAGAAGGTTTTGCTTGGATGCATACGCTTTCGAAAGTAGGGTAATCGGTGATTGGAGTATTATAAAACATTTGCGATTTATAAGTGTTTAAATCAATGGTCCTCGAAAAGTATCTTCTAGGCCTGCATGCAATTGTTTTAATATTCTCAAATTCCGAGTCAAACGGTGTTGGTTATCAGGGTTTGTGTCTATCGGAAAGCTGTCTTAGACGTATATGAAAGAAATATGATTCAGTTCTTCTGTAAGTCCATGATGCAAGAGTCAGTCAGAATCAAACATCTCCTCGTGAAATTCAAATAAATCTCTCTTGCACATAAAGAAGTCCTTGAGGTAGCAAGTTCAAATTGAAACAGATTAATTAAATTAACCCATTGCCTACTGGAACCGGATGGTCCCTGTACTAAGCCTAAGGGAATGAGATAATTCAGTAGTCAACGACTTCAGAGGCCGAACGGACAAGCCGGATATCGTAGCAGAATGTTGAGGTTCCATGATGCAGTTAGTCTAATGTTGCAATGAGAAACTTCTAAAACTAATCTTCTTGCTCAAACAAGTGTTGGAGATATCAGTACCAAGTGCATGGTGAGAAAATAATATACATTGACGCCAGTATTTGCATTTATTCAGCATTAATGATTGCTTTCAGCTGTTGTCTATTGCACGCTCACAACCCTCAAGTCTCTCCGAGATATAATCGCCTGTATGTTTGATACAAGTGCCAGAAAGATGTCAACATGTGAAGTGGATAAAGTGTTTTTCGATTGACTTTAAGAGCAATTAAGAATGACAATTGATCGATCTCCCCGTTCATAAAGATATACAATGAGTTGTCTTTTGAACGATCTTAACACGTTTAATTACCTTTTCGGCATGATCAACATGTCAAAGAATGGATTTTAGGCACTTGAAATGGTGTCGTGATAGATTTTCATATGAAATCGACGTATATATATATATATATGAAAAGCATGTATCCTGCTTTTAAGAGCGCGTGTATCCTTGTGTATCCATTATGTTTTCGGCATGACAGATTTTGATCGTCTCAGTCGATACGAAAAAAAGACCACGGAAACACATTCCGTATAATTTTATTATCATTTATTAAACAAGCTGGATAAACACGAAGAAATAACAAGAACTAGTATATTTGTAAAGCACTTAGAGACATTTGTATTAAGCGCTATATAAAAACTAAATTATTATTAGTTCTGTTACGACAAATGTACGAATACTATGATACCAGTATGAGAAAAATAAAACATAAGTACATCATGTATTGATTATAACTTTTATCACAATATATACCAACAACAAACATTGTGAACTTCCAAACATATAAACAGCAGATAGCTAAAGAAAAGTATATGCTTTACCATTCGATGATTGACAATGATCGGCATAAATGCTTAAAGTCGATGCATCATCACAACTTTTCGTGGCGGATCCAGGATCCTTTTTTTAACATTGAAGAGGGAGAGAAATAGAGAGAGAGAGAGAGAGAGAGAGACAGAGGAATGATTCGTCTAGAGGCGTTTCACAAAGGCATATGCATACATTTGGTTACATTACGACAATGGCATATTTCCATCTGACGTAAAGATATATTACACCAGTATGTAAACTCTCGTGTGATCTAAAAATGAATTCAGTCTTTTTTAACAGGTCATACACCAACGTCATAATTAATTTCATGATTATTAAATACTAAGAATGGATACGGTTCCTTTGCTAACGATAAGTCTTTTTTAAACTATGAAAATTGAATGCGTCACTTTTACTAGCTGAGCAAAATGTTTCATGCACATTGGCAATTAAAATATGTATACAATTATCACAATTCGTTTGAACAGTCATGAGAACCTCGTAACAATGTTTATTTTGTTGAGGGGGGGGGTAATTTACATGCTGTCTTTAATATATTGATTTTTTCTCTTTTTTCGCATATTTATTCGCCTGTACTTAGAACTTGTGGAGGAAAACATATATACAAAATATAACCACCAGCTCCTTAACACCCATAAGTTGACCTTATACGATCATATTATAATGCAGGCATTTTTAAATAACTAACAAAAGAAACAAAAAAAATCGTACAATTTACATAAAAGTACAGACAAAGTCACTTTAATATATTGATTTTTTCTCTTTTTTCGCATATTTATTCGCCTGTACTTAGAACTTGTGGAGGAAAACATATATACAAAATATAACCACCAGCTCCTTAACACCCATAAGTTGACCTTATACGATCATATTATAATGCAGGCATTTTTAAATAACTAACAAAAGAAACAAAAAAAATCGTACAATTTACATAAAAGTACAGACAAAGTCACTTATGCCAAAATGTGGCTAATATAGAAAGCAAACATAAAATATCAAAAATCAATACAAAGCTGCGATGGAGAAAAAGGCCTCCGAAGCTCATTAAAAAAATGTGTCTTTTATTGATGGTAATATAATATATCTAGTTGTTAAAAATGTTCACCCATTTGATGCTTCCCTCACATGACAGCTAATTAAGAATTAATGTATTAACAACTTCCTCAGCCCATGTTTTTCTACACATTAAGAGTATTAAAAATTGACTTATCATACAGCAAACAACGACAGGAAATTACCAAGACGTAATAGCCTAGTTTTTAATCTAAATACGTCATAAATGGTACAATGATATAGCGTGGTCATATTTGTGCAATGTCAGTGCCTGTCTGTGTTGAAATATTTTGTATGGAGACAGACGAATTAGATGGATCTATATCGAAATAGATATAAGGAGTTATAGCCGCGGACCCGATCATGTCGTAGGTAACAACCATGACAACGAAACGTATCCATAATTGATCAATTTATATAGCGCAGCTACTATATAAATATACTTGACAGCGCTGTGATGAAAACAAACTCCAAAAAGTGCTACTTCATAAACACACAACTAAAATCTTCTGAAAACAAGTGCTTCTTCAACAAAACTTTGAAGACAGCAACATTGACACACACAAACATCGAAAAACGTTGAGCTTGAATTGAAAAGAGAAAAGTAGTAATTGAAGAAAATAGAGGAGAGGTATAAGAAAGAAGAGTAACAAAAGTAAGGAAGAAATGGAGAGAAAGGTGATGTTAAATGTTTTCTTCATCTCCGCTAGAACGCTCTCCTCCCTGGCAGTCAGGTGCTCCCTCCCCCATGACTCAACAATGGAGACTTTTAGATTGAGGGGACGAGAAAGGCATGAATGTCCACTGATCATGCGTGTCCATGTTAAGCCGTTTTATCATTTGTTCCTATTTCCTGATATCAAGAATTTGATTCTTGATATCAAGAAATGATTTTCTGATGTAAAGCAATGGTAATTCTTGATATCAAGAAATGATTTTCTTTTGTAAAACATTGATAATTCTTGATTTTAAGGATTGAATTCTTGATATCAAGAAATAGGAATAAATGTTAAAACGGCTTGCCATAGACACGCATGATCAGTGGACGTCCACGCCGTTCTCGTCCACTCAATCTAAAAGTCCCTATAATACGATATGCACATATTACATCCACGAGACCATTATGAACTCATATCAATGTACACGATTACAATAGCTACAAGGTAGTTAGCCTACTAGAAAATATATATCACCTATCGTAAACATGCAATGTCTCTAGAGTTGATAGTGATAATGGTTTATAGGTGCCACACCCATTCATAAAATAAGCAAATAGAAATTTTTGAACAAAGAAAAAATTAATAGCAATTCGAAAAGTATGTTCTTGAGCATGGGATTAATCAAAAATGCGAAGTGTTTTCATTGACGTGTTATAATCATTTTGAGTTTGGAGATATATGAGCGAACAATTTCTTTTGCTTCTTTATTTGTAGCAATATAGAGTAAAGGTTGAATCCAGCCACTGGAACCAATTAACAAATCAGAATATCCAGCGTCTTCACCCTTCGTACATATCCATGGCAACCAGCATACATAAAACGAGATAGTCAAGATCAGTATGGTCAAGACACCCTTTCCAGGCAAACGCCGTAGTCTAACTCTAGGTGCTCCATTGATCATGGGGATCACATCGAGTCGACGATTCTGTTGGCATATTAGCCGTAAGATGATGATGTTAACAGTAGTGCTGACTAGTAGGCCGATGGCCATGGGAGAAATAAAGAAAGCGACTAATAAGATGCCTGGCCATTCGAAACTGTTATCATTATCAGAGCAAAATGAGGTGTGATAGTCAAGCAAAGGATGCGGCCATGGTAATAATGGAATATTAATCAGAAGCGGAATTAGGAGGATAACAAAGAGTATGAATTTGACTTTCACTGGCGTTACGAGAATGTGGTAACGCAATGGACGAATTAGAAATATGAGCTTACAAATACAGATGAAACAATAACAGGAAAGTTGTGCAAAGGTTGTGGCGAACGACACGTAGGCAAAAATATCGGAAACTTTTCTACAAGACTTCTCTGAATCTGAAATATATAGGCCGAAAACCCAACCACTCCATGCAGTACTGAAAATGATATGAAGGACGGTAGAAACTCGGTACATAAGTCGCGTGTTGTCGTCTATAGATTGTTGTTTTTGTAGAATTACAAGGACCAGCGTGTTAGCAAAGACGGAAAATCCTATGCTGAATAGAGAAAGCATAGGCACTGGATGATTACTGGTAGATTCAGATGATGTCGCTGTCGTCATCTTCCATAACGAGAAGCAAACATTAATAGCAAGAAATTCAGTCAGTGTAAGCGATTTCAATTATTCTCTGTACCACTCATATTGCCGTCTGTAATTCACAGGAATAATGTATTTCGAAAACACGAGGACTTTTCATGCCGACTAAAGACATTGAAATCCGATGGTAACAATTTATCAAAGCCGTTCGGTTTTTGACGATGTAATTGCAAAACGGTCGCTCACGGTTATACTACCTGAACTTCCCGTTGGTGATAACTGCGCGGAGCGAGAGGTATTACTGTCCGCAAGCTCTCTAAAACGTGCACACAATATTTGCGTGCATTTAGGTCACTGATATGATGTTATTTTTATTACTTCATTATTATTATTATATCATCAGCATCAGCATCAGCATCATCATCATCATCATTATCTGTATTAATATAATTATCATCATCATCATTATCAATATGATTATTATTATCCTGATCATCATCATTATTGATGTGATTATTATTATCATCTTCCTGAGCACTATTTAGGTGGTCTGTCATCGACAGATCACCGATTAATTTCGCCAGGATTTTTTAATATTTATTACTGTGCATTATTTGTCTGTCATCGACAGATCACCTATTGATTTCGTCAGAATTTCTTTCTTTTTTATTCTTTCTTTTAATTTATTTCTCCACTTTTTTGTGCAGACGATTACTTTTAGATCGGAACAGCCAATTGCTTTCAATTTTGGCACAGTCATAGGTCATTGTCGAAAGATGTGCCGCAACATTTTCAAGTCAGGTTATCATGACGTCATCCAGGCACCATTTTGTGAAAATCAACTCATGCTCATATCTTCATAACGGAAACTCATTTCTCATTCATATTTATGACGATTAAGGTCAATATTCGTCCGGTCAATTTTTGGTCAATAAAGCGCACGTACGCGGATGTCCGCGCGTCAATACGCAAATGTTTTAATGCTCCAAGCCGTCTCAATTTAATTTTGCATATGTTTCAGGCCGTATCCGCACACCTACCCCCTGGACATCACCCCCCGGATAACCAACCCCAGTCAAATAACCCCTAGGACAACTACCCCATAGGACAACCACCCTCTATGACGACTGCCCCCCCGGACAACTACCCCCCGGACAACTATCCCCTAGGACGAGTACCCCCCCCCCTTCCCCCACGGGCAACTACCCCTCGGACAACTAACCCTCGGACAACTACCCCCTAGGATAGTTTTACGAGGGGTAGTTGTTCTAGAGGATAGTTGGCGTAGGGGGTAGTTGTCCGGGGGTAGTTGTCCTAGGGGGTAGTTCTCTGGGGTAGTTGTCCGGGGGTAGTTGTCCCGGGGGTAGTCGTCCTAGAGGCTGGTCGCCCTAGGGGGTAGTTACCCTAGGGGGTAGTTGACTGGGGTGGTTATCCGGGGGTGGATGTCCAGGGGGTAGGTGTCCTAGAACCGTTTCAGGCCATTTTGTCAAAAATCCCGCACACGCGCATGCGCGCGCTTTTTCGTTAGCCTGCCGTACGCAACATAGAATCGCGATTTATTTTTTTTATTTTTTTCTATCATGATATACCCCATTTTTTCCGAACAATTTGATGCTATGTTCATGTCTTTATAACCTTTAAAAACGGAATGAGCGTCCGTTCAATATAAATGTCCGTGCGAGCGAGTTCTTGTGATACAATAGCGTGTATTGGAAAAAAACATGCCTGTAAAAAAATCCATTATAGCTCTTTGGGATGCAACGGGACCCACAATTGTTTTTTTTTCATATTTGGATAGAGTATGAGTTGGGGATATGATTTCATAGAAGACGTGCATATTCTTTTGTCGGGGAAGTTGGCATAGTTACTTAGTCATCTTCTTATGAGCCTTCGCTATCGAGAAATTGTTCTTCTTAATTTTGACAAGTAGCTGCTAGTGATGTCTTTTGCTTCTTTTGTCGTTGCAGTGGAGAGCAGAGGGTGAAGCCATCCACTCATTCACTCAGCGGCTATCAAAGTGGTTTTTGATTGACTTAAAAAGCAATTAAGAATGAAAGTTGATCGATCTCCTCGTTTTTATATTCAATGAGCTGTCTTTTGAACGATCAATTGTATTTAGGATTAATGAGGAGAGATGAAATGCAATACAATATCTACTTTTAGCCCGATGCATATATGAGTTACTTTTTATGCCGTCGGTGTGTATTGTTTTCAATCAAGAGATGATACGAGCTTTAAAGTAAAGCATGGAAACAAAGATGTTCTATCCAGTTCGTTATTGTAATATAATATAATAATCTGGATTTATATAGCGCTTAATACGGAATATCGTCTCTAAGCGCTTACATATATATTATTACCTTGTAAAAGAAAATACTACAAATGTTAAGGCTATTGAACCTTAAAGATTCATTGTAAATTGTTATTCAAATATGTTGCACAAACATCTATCGGAGATAAAATAATAATCATGATATTGGAGATATTAGAATCCCCAATCCATTCTCTTTTTTTCACAGTGACAAGAATAGATATTATAATAGTGCACATCATCATCATTTCTTTTTCTGTTTAACCCTTTCAGGTAACTTTATTTCACATGACTGTCAACAACGTTCATAATAACATATATACATATAAAATCAAAACATCATATCAGCATATCATTCAAAGATTGTACCTGTTTTTCATTAAAGTGACTCGGTAACATTGTCGAAGATTGAGGGTGCGTAATTTTTGTACGAAATGCTACTAATTATATTCCTTCTACTGTACTGACCCTCTAACATGCAAAATATCCTGTAAAATTCTCAAACCACAAAGCTATTTATGGTTTTCTTTGAAAACGTCACTGTGCAACACCCTCTTACAGTAAATTCTCCCAACCATTTTTGAATTTTCCCAACCGTTTTCCATGAAAATAAAACATAAGACATGCTTTTTTAAATCTTTGATTCAATGGTATTCCAATCTTCACATACCTAATAATTTTTTTAATTTTTTCATCTATATAGGTTATATTTCAACGGTAAAAAAAAATCAAAAGTTTGAAATTAAATCGTTTGATTCCATTATCTCGTATAGCTTTGAACTTAGACATTAAAACCGGATCCCAATTGAAATCGAAGTGCAGTACTAACCGTTGCTGCGCAGCATTATATACAAAAGACTCTTCTTGTTTTTCCTATACAAAGAATAAGTAGAACTATTTAGCCTTCATATTTAAAATATTAATAGTATCACCAGTTGATATTTGTATACAATTTGTGTAATATGCTTGATAAAAACCATCACGTGATTGATCAACCCACAATTTTAGAAATTATGAAATTTGGCTGACATGGTTATCGTTATATCATGTATTCATACATGTAATGTATCCATTTTCAGCTATCTTGTAAACAACCTAAGTGTATTTAGTTAAAGGGTAATTGAATGTAAATATGTATATAACAATTTTGGTATCCCGTGCGTTAAGCTATATCAGATTATAAAATGAACGTTTTCAATCATTTTGTTTTCTTCATTTGAATACGTGGTTATCATCTATTCTTTATTTTATTTTCATTAAAAAAATTAAAAGAATTCTATTTAATTTGAAAATTCCATTTACCTATTTCTTGTAAATAATCAAGGATAATTCTTGAATGATCAGTTATTTCATGGGGATACCAATTAATTTGTATTTTACCTGTTTATATGCTTGTGTATTTATCTATTTTGTTTTTGATGCTGTTATTTGTTTTATTCTTACCAAACAGGGCCTCATGGAAGACCACCAAATTGGTGATATGTGCCACCCTGTATAAATATCAGAAATAAATAAATAAATAGATAAATAAATAAAGGCTTTCTCCACCTTCGAAAATTTGAAAGAAAACAACAGTTTTAGAAACATGTATTTTTGACACATGAAATCCACATCATTCCAATGTCCTTGACTAAAAAAGTGTTTCACTCTAACAATCCCAAGTTTTTCCCATAACTTGAAATGCAATAAATGGTTATCAAAAGTAATATTACTATTATTCCATAATATTTAATTTTTATTATATTTTTAACAATGGGTGTATTTACATATCTCAAATCTGACCAAGTCCAAAGTAAATCAAAGTAAAAATGAGCTATCCTAGACATTCGACATAGTTTCTCCATGTCTCTGTTATTACAATTAAACTAAAACACCAATGAAATTTTACCTACTCTTTTTAACCAATAGAAAAATCAAAATTTCCAAGTAGCTCTCTCATTGTCAAAAAATCTCCTTATCCAAGAATGTCGCAGAGAACCGACTTCATCCTGTAATCAACCATACCTAAAACCCCTTTATTAATTTATTTTTATTTTTCTCTTTCTTAGACCCATATACAATTGCAAACATCATCTTATTTATTATCTTAACAACAGAATGTGGTATTGGAATAGCAGTCGCCACATAAGTAATTTGTGACACAACTAAAAGCTTCAATATCATAATTTTACCGTAATATGTTAAATTACGCATTCTCCACATTTCTAATGTTTTTCTAATTTTCCTATCCAAATTCAAAGCCTCAAATTTTCTTTATTTTTACCTTCATATAACTCCAGACATTTTACTGGTTCAGCCGCGAAATGTATCCCATTCCACTCAATTATTTTTCAATACTGCACTAGATACATCATTTCCGATTTTTCACAGTAAATAAAAATACCAGAAAACTACTAAAACAAATGAGTTCCCTCATAACAATATCTGCTGACCGTATTAACAAATAGGACAGTATCATATATATCTTTTGTTTTACCATCCACATTTCCTTGACTTAGAATCTGTATACCACATATATTTTCGTTTTGTTTCATCCTCCAAGTTGCAGTAAATACTTCTACCGCTATTACAAATGACAGAGCAGAGAGGGGACACCCTTGCCTAATAAATATCTTGCCAAAGGATATTAGTGCCGTGTCGGGATTCGAACCCTCGACCTTCGCATCTACAGTCAAGCGCCTTAAACCACTCGACCACGACACTCCCTTGATGCATGATTCACGTCAACGAACATAAGAATACCTGGTACACGCTCAATTCACACTAATCAATAAAATCCTGGACAAATCTACCTTTTTTAGTTACCATTCTACCCTTCAAAAAAGTAGATTGATCAAACGAAATAATATAATTAATTACTCCTTTTAATCGTTGGGACAAAGCATGAGTTGCAATTTTGTAATCTACTTTTTAAAAAGATATAGGTCGCCAATTACTTAAAAGAGTCTTGGGCCGTTTTTTGAACATCATTATCACATCCCCATTATTGTTACAATCGTCAGATTGCCTGACACAGGTAGTAAATACGTACCCATGTCATTTTCACCTCTTTTTTTCTTTCTCTCTCTCTCTCTCTCTCTCTCTCTTTATCAGTTACAACTACGTCCTCTACCATTACAACTACTTCAACCAAATGTTAGTTTTATTTATGGGAACCTATAATCTACAAGCTAAGCTTTTTAAGAAGTTCCTCACATTTCACTCTGTATACCTTCTATTCATTACAATTAATTTCGACGTCTTTTCAAAGAATTAATTATATAATGTGACACTTTTAGTATATTTCATATTATGTTCTATTTTTGTCAATTATGTAAATTCTTTTTATTTGTGAAATGTGAAATAAACTTGAAACTTGAACATATATTTGCGATTGATAAGGATCAATCGAAACTCTTTATAAGGGTTATTGCAAGAAATTATTTCCTTCTTTGTTTTGTGGTAGAAAATCCTAAAATCCTCAGCTTGTTTACAAGGTTTTCGGGTGCTGTAGAAGTAAACTAGACGAGCACTGTTACGAAATACGAATGCCCCATTCAAAACGTGTTCTAAAGTTGTAAAATACGAAAATGTGATCCATTAATATCCGGCTGGCGATTACATTTCTAATAGGTATGTAGGGCGTTTGCTCGATTAATACATGTACCTGGATTTTTTTCTTTTTTGGGGTATCACTTAGAATACATTTTAAGGCATTGATTTACAATTATGTATTAGGTTATGTATGTATTAGTAATATGTTAATCTGCAAAAAAAGGAAAATGAACGCTCTTTAATGTTCAAAATATTGATGTAAGACGTCACTAAAATATTATAAAATATATATCATATTGAAGGTAATTGATACCCTACCAAAATAATTTAAGATGAAGTTTTGAACTTTTATTTGATGGATGGGTACATTAATTTTACCGTTTGCGGATCTTATTAAGAAAATTGCATAAATAGAGCAAGAATGAGAAGAATTGAGCTCTTTCACTGTATTCTCAGGACCTCGTGGTTTTTTTATAAACACGTTCCATATGCCTCTTCTTTTATGTTTCCAGTTATTATGTGTTTTCATTGTTTTTATTTGACTCTTTAAATTGGGAATGCTCATCAACATTTATGATCAATTGTTGTAATCTTGTTTCAGAGATGCATTTAATGTTAAATGGCTATGCTCACTCATGCGTGAATGGTATCATTCCAATTGCATAGTGTATCTTTAAGAGGATTAATATTTTGTTTATTTTTATATGTGATGTCAACTTTTTTTTTGTGCTGAGTGTAGTATACAAAATGACATTGTACTTCTCATTTTGTAAAAAGCCTTCAGTAGCCTATTAGCGACAATGTTCGCCTTAATCTTGACAAGTAGCTGCTAGCGATGTCTTTAGCTTCTTTACACGTTGCGATGTAGAGTAGAGGTTGAAGCCATCCACTCATTCCACCCGTTGCTTTAATGATGTCTTCCCAGTTTGTGGATGCCTCTCTCGTCCTCACTAACCATAAAATCCAGCAGGCGTAGAACGACACGGTTAGCGTAAAAATGGTCGCAATACCCTTTCTAGGACACCGCAAACATTTAACTCGTGCCCTACGTCTTCGTTCACCTTGTGGGCCATTGTTTCTTGGAGCTACTTCAGCCACGGCTTCAACGCGGCGTTTCTGTTGACAAGCTACCGCAAGAAGAGCAAAGTTTGTCGTGGTAGTGATGATTAGCGCGATTACAATCGGTGTAATGGTCAATAATTTTGTATTCCTTAAAACCAATTTATCCACATTCGACAAAGATTTAGGCGACAGGCACGCTGAAGCTATGATGCTTGAGAAAGTATTAGACCATGGTAAGAGAGGAATACAACTTATAATTGAAACTAGTATGATGACAGAGAGCACGATTTTCACTTTCAGCGGCGTTAAAATCAAGTGATACCGCAGAGGGCGTGTTATCAATATGAACTTGCAAATGCTGATGAAGCTATAACAAAACAATTCAGCGTATAAAGTAGATATGGTTACAAAAGGGAAGAAATAATGGATTATAATACATTTCTTTTCAACGTAGCGGTACACATTGAAGCCGATGCACCAACCACCCCATGCCAAACTCAATATCAGTTGGAGATAACCGGATGCCTTATACAGTAACCTAGAGGTATCGTCTATAGCTTGTTGCCGTTGTAAAATGAAGAGGACAAATATGTTAACCAACAACGCAGATCCCATGTTGAAAAGAAAAATGATTACTATGGGATGAAAAAGAACAAGTGCGTTTGAGTTAGTCATATTCTCCATACCAAGTGATGTTGGGTATGTCATATTCTCCAAACCAAGTGCTGGTGAGTTACTCATATTCTCAAATAATATGCGATTCACGTGTACGTTTTTGGTTGAGCAATAATGTCACAAACTTTAGAGAACAAGGAATTTTTCTATAGTCTAAAGGTATAGAATATTCAGAGTTTGCGGTTCTATTCAAATTCAAAATAGTTCTTGAAATTACACGAGTATGTTAAATTATGATTGCAAGCGGTACAAGGTAAACATAGTTTAAAATGGATGAATTAAACACGAATTCCTTTGCCTCTTTATTCAAGGTGGCGTTCTCCGCCAAACCTTTGTCGGTTCTGGTCGGCAGCCAATCACGATTTGAAAGACAGATAGTTCACGTTTCCAATCCACTGTGACGAAACAATGAGAATTCCAACTAGAGAGTTGTCTGAATCAAACTTTATCACACGATGATATGGCCCCCAATGTATAAGTTCAGGTCATAGGACAGTGACGAATTAAATTGTCGGAGTGTCTGCATGGCGTACAAAGTACAAGTATCTGGCATACGATGTTCGCAGTGCATTTCGCACAGATCCATCAAGGCGGTTCCCTTCGCACGCGCGCAAGACAATTTTCTCATTTTTGCTCTTGCTGACGACAGTTTCTTTTGAATTGCTTGCTTGACACCTGTCAAAGTGTGCTATGGATTTAATGATTTTTCTTTGGGGACGTCGAGCGGAAATCACAAACCTGATTAATGGCGCTTTCCAATTCACGTCACTTGTGTGACCTTTTCACGTTTAATTACCTATTCGGCACGTTCAGCATGTCAAAGATTTGAATTCAGGCACTTGAAATGGAGTCGGACAGATTTTCATATTAAATCGATGTATATGAAAAGCATGCATTCTGCTTTCCAGAGAACCTTTTTCTTTATGTTTCTTTGATGTTTTTCGACATGACAGATTCGAAAAAAGACCCCGGAAACTTATTCTGTATCACTTTTGGATATCATTTATAGAATAAGTAGAACAAGCACAAATAAATGACAAGGGCTAGTACTGTTACGGCAATTATACCAATATGTATGAGAAAAGTAAAACAGAAGTACATCATGTATAGTTCGAAACTTTTATATATCATATTGAATTTTTTTTTTTTTAAATTTATAACACATCTTTAAAAAGAAGGGTAGCCCAATCAGCAAACAAATACTGGTTTTCGTTGATGCCCTTCATGACACAAACAAGTATATACATTTCATCAACATATCAAAATATAAATAAATATAGAAAATTACAAAATACGATTTTAACAAACAAAAAATTGCAAACCAGGTTATAAATAAGGATTTGATTATAAAGAATAACGAAATGAGTAAAATGTATATGATACAAATATAAAAATATAAATAAATATAGAAAGTTACAAAATACGATTTTAACAAACAAAAAGTGCAAACCAGGTTATAGAAAAGGATTTGAACATAGAGAATACCGAAATGAGTAAATTGTATATGATACAAATATGTAGATGCCATATATCCTATTGAAGCAAACAGTAAAAAGTTATTTAAAAAAAAAACACAAAAAAGCAACATACAACCACAAAAACAAACCAACAAGAGAAAACAAGAAGAAGATATGATAAAATATATAAAAAGAGGAGAGAAAGAAGAGTTATATCATACCATAATCATATTAAAACGTGGATGTCTTTTGCCATTTTGCCAATTCTTGTTTAAATGGTTTCATATTTTTTATAAATCGAATACGTTCGGGTAATTTATTCCAGTTTGATGGACCTGTGACAAGAAATGACTTCTGATAAAAGGTCGTACGAACATGTGGCATCCTAATTAGCATCTTATTTGTGCTCCTTGTTGTACGAGATGATATCGCTTCAATATAAAGAAACTTATCACCTAGTACTTCAGGTGCAGCTCTATGTAAGCATTTGTGAATCATGCAACAAGATGCTCTAAAAAACAGATGATCTACTTTCGGCCAGGATAGAATTTCAAACACTTGTTCAGATGGGGTTTCCCAGGAAAAACGAGATATCATATATGCTGCCCTCTTATGTAATCTTTCCAGTTTACTATGGTTTGCTTCAGATCTCCCAGACCAAACGGTACAACAGTGCATTAAATGGGGCGCTACAAAAGCCCAGTACAGTTTGTTCAATTGTGCTTTATCAAAATAATGTTTACATCGACGAATAGTTCCTATTCGTCGAATATGGTGGAATATGATTCCCCAAGTAATAACGAAATCACAATTCATATCTTCCTTTAGAAAACAATATAAAATCTTACTACTAAATAATTATTAATCAGCACAGTTGTTGATTTTTTTTTCTTTCTAATTTTATATCTGAACCCTCTTTCATTGTTATCTTGTTTTCCCTTTCTTTCTTTCCCCCTTTATATATTGTTTTTCTTCTCTCTATTTTACTTTCTCTTGTCTTATAGATAGTTGAAGTGTTTGTACTTTGCTTATTTTACTTAATTTATTGTTGTGTGCTTATAATATGTTATATTTCTTTTTGTATTGTTTTTCATTCTTTAATGGGCGATCCAACTTCACAGATTTTCGCAACCTTCATGGAAAGCCCCGCATATAACCTTTGTAAACATATTTAAAATTTACTGTTACTTTGTATATTTTGATTTTTATATTGCGAAATAAAATTGAATTGAATTGAATTGAATAATTTCTGTTTCACAGTTAAAGCAATACTTTCGATATGTTTTTTAAAGTCAAGACTGTTATCAATTATAACTCCCAAACATTTATATGTATATACACATTCCAATTGGCATCTATTTAATTCAATCGACAGCATACTGTTATCTAATGATCTAAGCTTTTGCTTTGATCCTATTAGCATCGTTTTGGTTTTATCACTATTCAAAATCAACTTATTTTTATTCAGCCAAGAATTCAGTTCACCAAGAGCTTTTGTCAGTTTGAGTTCTACCTCTTGCTTAGTTTTTCCACATACAGAAATAGTAGTATCATTCGCATACATATAAACAATGCCATTTGAGATGGAACATGGGAGGTCATTAACAAATAGAGTAAAAAGGAGCGGGGCCAGGATGGACCCTTGTGGAACTCCCATTGTTATATTTCTAAATGTTGATTTTTCTTTCCCTAATGAGACAAATTGTTGGCGATTTTTCAAGTATGATTCAAACCATTTAATTACATACGGGGAGCAACCATATTGATGTAATCTATTTAAGAGGAGAGAGTGGTTGACTGTATCGAATGCACGTCGGAGATCTATAAAAGCTACACCACTGGTTCGTTCGTTCGTGTCTCCTTAGATCAAGATAGTAATTTATGTAAGTTCCTTAATTAGAAGTAAATTAAATTAAATTAAGTTCTTCCATCGCTCGATTGCTGCAATGGCCGTTTCATTAACAAGGGACAGGTCTTCATCTGTGCAACCCGTTCCGCCGCACTGCAAGAGGTGGTCCATCGTCTGAGTCTCTCCGCAGTCGCAGAGAGTATCTCCTTCATGGGCATAGCCCCATCTTGCCATATTGACCTTACACCGTCCCATTCTCGTCCGCATTCGATTTAGGCATTGCCACTCCGGCCACTTCAGGTTCAGACCTTTGATGAGTACGGGCTTGACTAATGGTGGAGGATTCTGTTCAGGTGGTGGGACAGAATCGAGGAAGCTGTGTCGGGATATAAGTCGTTTGTGGGGTTGTAAGTATCCGTGTAGCATGTGTCTGTCATCTGTCGCCTGCTTCATCCGTTCCTTTAGGCAGGTATTAGTGCGCCTTTGGTTAGGAGATCCAATGCCAGCGAGGTGATATATCTCCTCAACTTTTGTTGGTTTTAGACAGCCTGTTATCTTTCGATATGTGTTATTGAGTGTGGTGTCAAGCTTCTTCACATGGGCTGATCTGCTCCAAACTGGGCAAGCATATTCTGCGGATGACATGGCTTTGCATAGAGCAACAGCTGCACTTTGTACAGTTTTGGGGGTCAGCGCCATAGTGTGAAGATACTAGCTTCCCGATGATGGCATTTCGAGATTCTACTTTGCCTATTGTCTTCTCGATATGTTTCTTGAAGGATAGAGTGCGATCGAGTTTTACACCTAAATACAATGGATGCTCGCAGTGGTTAAGTTGCACATTGTTCCACTTTAGCTTCAGTTCTCTCTTTGCCTCCCTGTTCTTCAAGTGGAAAACACACACCTGAGTCTTGGATGGGTTTGCCCGTAGGTAGTTTGCTCTGTAGTACTCCGAAAGGCTTGCGAGCGCTGTGTTGAGATGGAGTTCAACAGCTTCGAAGGTACTATGCTGGGCTGTGATGCAGGTGTCATCTGCATAGATGAAGTTTCGAGTGTTCTCTGTTGAAGGGATGTCAGCAATGTATATGTTGTATGAGTGCTTAGGACGAAATCCAAATTGGTTCTTATAAAATAGATTATGCTGAGACAGATATTCAAAGATATTTAAATAAACTGCCCTTTCAATTATTTTAGATAAAATCGGCAATATAGACACGGGCCTGTAGTTTTTCACTATGGCTGTATCCCCTCCTTTGGGAATTGGTTGGACTCGGGCTATCTTCCAAGCATCAGGGTATACTGAAGAATGCAAAGACAAATTGAGTATATATACTAAACTTTCCATTACATGAGGAATATCACAGATATATTTCAGTATTTTAACAGAGAGTTCATCATACCCAGTTGCTTTTTTGCAAGTATATGATTTTATCTGTTTGATGACGAAATCTATCGAGATATTTGAAAAGTAAAGTAAATCACCGTTTGTTTGTTTTTCCAGATTTTCTTCAAGTGATTCACATCTCTTGATAGTTTCGGTCTCGAGCTCAAAATCTTTAGTGAGTTCAGAAACGGAGTCAACAAAATACGTATTAAAATATTCAACAACCTCCTTCAAGTCTGATATTTCAACATCGTTTACATTCAATATTATATTTTTAGACTGACTTTTCTTAGTAAGACGTTGCATAACATCCCATAACGCATTTGCGTTTCCTGATTTGTCGTTCAATAATGAAGTAATGTATGATTTTTAAGATTTTTGAGTTCACGTGTGATAAGATTTCTGCATTTTTTATATTGTTCCCAAAAATCTGATGACGATAGCTGTATTGCTTTATCACGAAGGTAGTCCCTCGTGTTCATCAATTTAATGACGTCACCTGTCACCCAAGGACATGGATTATTTCTTAGACGTTTTCTTTTGTATGGTGCACACATATTTACAATTTCCATTATCGGATTGTACCATATATCCAATGCACAGTTTACATCCTTACACTGATATACTTCTTCAAAATGCACTTGGGAAAGTAACAAATTGAATTCTGCAAACTCAAAACCCTTAAAATCTCTCCATTCTATGATATTTTCTTTTTGAGTAATATCAGCATCACCGTAAACGGTGAAAATCATATAATGATCACTAAATGATGTTTTTAGCACTCCATTCAAGGAGTGATTTTCTACGTCAGTGGAATATATAAGATCAATAATAGTTTGCGACGTTGTCGTCACTCGTGTTGGAACATCAATCAGTTGATCGAAAAGAAAACCAGACATCATCTCTTCTTCGTGATAAAGAGTCTATGTTATTTGGACACATATCACAATTTAAGTCTCCAAGTAATATCATTTCCACACCTGTATTGGTGACAGCTTGACTTAACATTCCGTTTAATAAATCAAAGTAACTTGACGACGAATTTGGAGGTCTGAATGTTTTGGCGATAATTTTACCCACAGAGCTTCAATATCCTCGCAAGTAATATTATTTTCATACCGGCAACTTACGTCATCTTTCACGTACAGAGCCACACCCCCTCCATGTCGGTTGCGGTCTTTGCGGAAAATATTGTAATTTTCAATGTCTAATTCAGAATCAGATATGGTAACATCGCATTTGGTTTCAGAAACAGCAACAACATGGAAAGGATTATTTTGAAGTACAATTTTAAGTTCAGATAACTTTGGTACAATTGAATTTATATTTATGGCAGACCTATTTCATTATGTTCATGAAACACATAGAAGATACACAAAAAGTGCATCCTCTCGCAAAGTGTACCTTCCCTCCGGCCACCACCTCAACATTTTTGAGAAATGTTTCAGCTACTCGGCAGGTAGAGAATGGAACTGCTTACCCGAGAATGTTAGATTATCCCCGACCTTAACAATATTCAAAAGTTCATATCAGAGATGGTATGACATCCAATAAAAGCAACAAACATTGCTATGCCCTATACAGCTAGATAGATAAGACGTGTTATCCTATCCTCATCTTTGATCTACCGTGCCCCCCCCCCCCCCCCCCCACCGGAAGTGCTACACGAGGCATTATACACAACACACATTTCATCTTATCATCAGAATTTGCAATCTATGGTGGTTTAATACATACATAATTATTAATTTTTAGATATGATTTTATATTTTTCGTATAACGGAATGTTTATTATATAAATCTTGTTATGTTTTTGTGTATATAACTTACACATATTTTTTTGTGGCTGTTTTTGGTTATTTGGAAAGAATATGTGATAATTTTGTTATCCTATTTCCTTAGTCAATAAATGAATAAATAGTTTATAATTTTCTTATCATATGCATGTATTTCGTAATCAGCCAAATATCAATTATGTATCTCATCGTATTAAATTAATGTATATTTCATTTCAGTATGTTGTAAACTATTGTCATCTGTATTGTTTAATGCTATTGTATGTGTTAAACTGTTGTGTATTTAACTTGCTTTCTATTTCTGTGCAATGGACCCTGTGCTAAACAAGTCATCCAATAAAGTCTACTACTTCTACTACTACTACTACTACAAACAACAAACATTATGAACTTCCAAAAATATGCAATACCAACAACAGATAGCTAAATAAATGGTTTTCAATGGTCAAGTATGCCTAATACCATTCTACGTCCCAAACGTTGATTCGTTGATTGACAGTGATCGGCATAAATGGCATAAATGCTTTCACCTTAAAGACGATGCATCGTCAAACACTTTAGTGGCGGATCTAGGATTCTTTGAAAACAGGAAGAGCAAGAGAGCGAGAGAGAGAGATAGAGAGAGGGAGAGAGAGCGAAGATGTTCTATTCCAGAGCCATGATTGGGTCTCAATATCCCCTGATGACCAGAAAAACAAATAATTTATATAGAAAATGAGTGTTCCCAAATATGCATGGACAGACAAAAGTTGGTATGGACGTGATCCGCAACAGCTCTACCATACTCTTTTTCAGATGATAAGCACACCATAATAGGTCATTTTCGTAATGTAACAACATTTAAACATAAGTGCCTCGAAATGAATTATTTCATTCAACTGATACGAATAATTGTATTTCAATAGTCAGAATACATATTCCATATATGACGTGTTGCTACGTAGGGCAAGGTATTCTGTTGTCCTACGTAGGAACAACTAATGTATGCAATTCGCATTCTGAGTATTGGCTTTTCGTAACAGGTGATTGAAATAATTCGTCTCGAGGCGATTAACAAAGGCATATGCATAAATTGGGTTACATTACGTAAATGGCCTATTGTCATCTGATGTAAAGAAACCTTTTTACCAGTATGTAGATTCATGTTTGATCTAGAAATGAAAACATTCCTTTTCACAGGTCATACACTAACATCATAATTAATTTCAAGATCCCAACTTAATACACCTATCTAAATGGATAGGATTCCTTTGCTAACGATAAGTTTATTTTGAACTGTGAAAATGGAATGCATCACTTCAACTAGCTGAACAAAGGTGTCATGCACATTGGCAAATAGCATATTACTCAAAATTCTTCACTCTTCTTTTGAACAGTCATGAGAACCTCATAGTGTTTATTTTTTATTTTTTATTGACACGTTGTCTTATATTAATGGTAATATATACAGTGCTTACAAATGGTGGATCGTTTAATATCATTCTTCCCTTCATCTGACATGACAGCTATTTAGGAATTAACCTGTTAATTCAATTCAATTCAATTCAAATCATTTATTTCCAAATTCCAACATCAATTAAAAACATTTTGTAAAAAATAGTCAATGGGCAATAAAAACATTATACAACTATGACATTTCGATCAAACGATTAAGAAGATAAAAAACAAAACAAGTGTAGCATTCAATGAGAAACAAGATACAGACTACAAACAAAACATAAGTGGATAATTGAAAAATGGTGAACACAATGAAGGCCAGGTTTTGGGCTTGTTAGGGTGTGTCACCTAGTTTGTGTATTTGTTTGTTTTTACATTATTATTATAAAAATTAGACATTGGTCAAACAATACATAAAAACATAGAACATGAGAACATAAACATGAAAAACTTTTTCCTAAAGCATATAAGAGCATCAAACAGTATTCTACAGGATAATTTAAGAAAAGATATTTAACACATTACAAGTAGTTAATATGAACAGATTAAATGTTTCCTATATTGCCTCCTGAATGTATTATTAAATGAAATATTGAATTGCTTACATTTTACATTATTACAAATAAGTGGACCCGAATGTCTCAAAGAGTATCTTGAATAATCATTATTATATGTCCACCCATGAAATTTGTTTGCATTTCTTGTATAAACTATGAATCTGAGAATTTAAAGAAAACATATTCATTTAATATAAAGATCCCAATTTGGACGCTCTACTCCCTGGCATTCAGGTGCTACCTCCCCCATGACTCGACAGTATAGGCTAGGCCACTTTAGAGCCATGATACCATTATGAACTCATATCAATGCACGTGATTACAATAGCTACAAGGTAGTTACTAGAAAATATATATCACCTTATCTAGAAATACAATGTCTCTTGAGTTATTATTATTATTATTATTATTTATTAGGCCAATCATAAAAGCACAATACAAATACATTTTGACAGATCATGCAATACATAAACAATACAAGAGGAAAAGGGAGGGAGCAACGTGTGGGCCAGGGCTCACAAAAGTGAAATTCAACACTATTACCCGGTGGCATGCTGGCCCTCACATGTTGCTCCCAAATCAACTTATATATAAACATAACATTGACTTACATACAATATTGCACGTTGTTTAAAAAAAAACATCTTAACTCCCCCCCCCCCCCCTCCTTCCAAAAACTAAAACAAAAATAACAAATTTATTACATATCGTATATTCCTTCAAAGATGGATATCACTTAGTTGTACCAAGGGAATTGTAATCATTATGATACAAGCGGCATTATATTAAAGTAATGAGGAATTCAAGATAAAGAGTAATGGAGGCTGGCATCTTCATTGAAATCAGACATAGTATATTAGTAAAGACGCAGGATATAAAGCCTTGAGTATACAAGGCCCTAAACAGTATTAGAATGTAAGTGTATAAATGATGTAAGATACAAGTATCAAGATAATAAAATATAATACCTAGCTCAGTGTTTAATATATGGCCTGAAGAAAGCATGTCAATATATCAGTAATCATATTAATATGTAAGTTAATGGTGATCATGGTTTAGCAGAATAGATGCCACACACATTCATAAAATAAACAAATACAATTTTGTGAACAAAGAAAAGTAATAGCAATTCGAAAGTTAAGTTCTTGAGTATACGATTAATTCGACGTGTGAAGTGGTTTCATTGACATGTTATGATAATTTTGAGTTTGGAGAAATAAGAGCGAACAACCTTTTTTGCTTATTTACTTGTATTTTTGTTTATTTTGATAGATGGTGTCAACTTTCTTCTTTTTTGCTCAGTGTAGTATACAAAATAACATTATACTTCTCATTTTGAAAAGAGCCTTCAGTAGCCTATTAGCGACAATGTTCGTCTTAATCTTGACAAGTAGCTGCTAGTGATGTCTTTGGCTTCTTTACTCGTGGCGATGTAGAGTAGAGGTTGAAGCCATCCACTCACTCCGCCCGTTACTTGAATGATGTCTCTAAATCCTGATTTCGTCCTCACTATCCAGATAAACCAGCATGCGTGAAACGACACGGTTAGCGTAAGAATAGTCGCAATACCCTTTCTAGGACACCGCAAACATTTAACTCGTGCCCTACGTCGTTCACCTTGTGGGCCATCGTTTCTTGTAGCTACTTCAGCCACGGCTTCAACGCGGCGTTTCTGTTGGCAAGTTACTCCAAGAAGAGCAAAGTTTGTCGTGGTGGTGATTATTAGCGCGATTGCAACAGGTGTACTGGACGAGAATCTTGTGATCCTCAAAACCAATTTATCCACATTCGACAACGAGTCAGGCGCCAGGCACTCTATAGCTATCATACTTGAGAAAGTATTAGACCATGGTAAGAGAGGAATACAACTAATAATTGACACTAGTATGATGACAGAGAGCACGATTTTCACTTTCAGCGGCGTTAAAATCAAGTGATACCGCAGAGGGCGTGTTATCAGTATGAGCTTGCAAATGCTGATGAAGCTATAACAAAACATCTGAGCGAATAAACTAGATATGGTTACAAAAGGGAAGATATATTGGATTATTATACATGTCTTTTCAACGTAGCGGTACACATTCAAGCCGATGCACCAACCACCCCATGCCAAACTCAATATAAGTTGGAGATAACCGGATGCCTTATACAGTAACCTAGAGGTATCGTCTATAGATTGTTGCCGTTTTAAAATGAAGAGGACAAATATGTTAACCAACAACGCTGATCCCATGTTGAAAAGAAAAATGATTATTATGTGATGAGAAAGACCAAGTGCGTTTGAGTTGGTCATATTCTCCAAACCAAGTGATGTTGGGTATGTCATATTCTCAAAACCAAGTGCTGGTGAGTTACTCATATTCTCAAATAATATGCGATATTCGTGTACGTGTCTAGTTTAGCAATAATGTCACAAACTTGATAGATTAAGGAATTTCCCTGTAGTCTAAAGGTATAGTTTTTCAGAGTTTGCGGTTCTTTTCAAATTCAAAATAGTTCTTGAAATTACACGAGTGTGTTAAATTATGATCGCAAGCGGTACAAGTCATGTTGGTTAACATAGCTTGAATAGATGAATGAAACATAAATTCTATTGCCACTTTATTTCAGATGGCTTTCTCCGTCAAACCTTCGTCGTTTCTGGTCGGCAGACAATCACCATTTGAAAGAGAGATGGTTTACGTTTTTGATGTGATGAAACAATGACAATTTCAACTAGAGTTGGGAATCACACTTTATCACACGATGATATGGCCCTCAATGTATAAGTTCAGGTCATAGGACAGTGACGAACGAAATTGTCGGAGTGTCTGCATGGCGTACAAAGTATAAGTATCTGGCATACGATGTTCGCAGTGCATTTCGCACAGATCTACCAGGGCGGTTCCCTGAACACGCGCGCGAGACAATTTCCTCATTTCTACTCTTGCTTTAAAGCTTATCTGCCATGGTTTACGGGAGGGATTAGACCGCCCTACAAGGTCACTGGACAGCTGGTTATCTCATCAACTCAGCTCTCAGTTAACATAAGAAAAAGAGTATCATGGGGGATCAATGGTCACCGATTAAGCATTGTTTGTTATGTAGAGGGCGCAAGTAGCTACAAGTAGTGCAGTGGGCCTATAATACGACAGTTTCTTTTGAATTGCTTGCTTGAAACCTGTCAAAGTGTGTAATGGATTTAATGATTTTTCTTCGGGGATGTCGAGCGGAAATCAAAAACCCGTAAATGGCGCTTCCAAATTCACGTCGCTTGTGTAACCTTTACACGTTTAATTACTAGAAATTAGGTTGTGCAGGAATTAGTCGTTTACCTCTCACAAATTGGAAGGCTAATTCCTGCGCAACCTAATTTTCATACCCTTTACAAAAGTGAGCAGTGCTCACCCAAGCATGAATTATTTTCGGACTTTTTGGTGTCATATGAAAGTTGAGTTTATGAGCTTTCCATACATATAAAACCTTTCCCCCAGAATCATATATTTTTTATTCGGCAGCCATTTCAAAAGTATATAATTTTTTGGGGGGACGCACGGGTATTATCCGAAAGATGGTGATGTTAACAGTGGTGGTGACTAGTAGGCCGATTACAATTGGAGAAATGAAGTAAGCGAAACTGTAATTTGAAGATCGCGCCGACGAAAACTTTGCTCAGTGTCAGCACTAGCTAGCAAATATATATATATATAATTTTTTTTTTTTGTAATTATTATTTTAATTTTTTTTTTAAAGCCAGGGGGCCCGGGCCCGTTGCCCCCAGCCCCCCCCCCCCCCCCCCCCTCCCCCTCCCGTAGATCCGCGCCTGAACAAGGTCAATATCCGTGCGGCCGATCAATAACGCGCGCAAATTTTGAAAATGCACCAAAGTCGTCTCAAATTCATCCGTTTCAGGCCATTTTGATCATTTTGTCCAAAAAAAAAGCCGAACGCAACATAGAATCGACATTTTGTTTTTCTTTCATGATATACCCCGTTTTTTCCGAACAATTTGATACCATGTTTATCTCTTTATGACCATTCATAGCGTCCGTGCGCGCGAGCTCTTGTAATACATAGCATATATGGGGAAAAGATGCCTATAACAAAATCTACTATAGTGTAACGTGTTTATTAAACCGAGGGAAATTATTAACCAAAATCAATCATCAAACATATGCTGCATCAAAATCAATCCAAACTCTCCAACAAAACTCAAGTAACTCTGGACAGTAGATAAGATAACCTCACATGAGAAGGACGGAACAGAACTAACTTTATTATTCAAAATTATAACATGTCTCTAAGTACAAATCAGGCATCATAACAGAATAAACCAATCAGGGAAAGTGATGTGCTAAGAGAAACCAATGAGGAGAACAGGCTAGATAGATCAAAGGTGAGAGGCAAAGAGAACGAATGAGAGAAGAGAAAGTGCATGTTGCTAGGGCAGGAAAAGGCAACCATGCATAGAGAATGAGAAGATAACAAAGGGAATGGGTTTGAAGGAGAGAGAGGAAAATAGGGTGTGGCAGTAGTGCAACTGAAAGACTGTGCTGTAAGAAGGTGAATGAAATGGGAACATGAGCTGGGAAAATGAATATGCAAATGGAGAATGCAAATATATAAATGAATATGTAATAATGGATAAGGAAGAGATAAGAAATTTACTAACTGAAATATAAAGACCAATTCAAACTGTTACTCTTTGGGATGCAGCGGGACCCCCAATTTTTAAAAAATATTTGGTTAGATTATGAGTTGGGGATATGCATCATAGAAGACGTGCATATTCTTTTGTCCGGGAAGTTGTAGTAACTTAGTCACCTTCTTATGAGCCTTCACTATCGAGAAATTTGTCTTCTTAATTTTGACAAGTAGCTGCTAGTGATGTCTTTCGCTTCTTTTGTCGTGACAATGTATCGGTTCATGTATCCCTGTAATCTCCCCTTCCCTTTTTTAGCATGTATTTGTATTGTATAAACATTACTTTAGTTAATTATGACATTTGTAGTTTAAGGAGCCTATCCACAACAAGCTCTGCTTTTCCATAGGCTCCGCCACTATATCTCTTAAGTTCAACTTAATGGACAATATTCTGAATAGTGTGTAACGGTATTGTATGTACATGTATATTACAATAATTTTCAATATGTTGTTTCACTCTTTGTAAAATGAGATATTGTGGAAACCAATAAACTATCTATCTAGAGCAGAGGGTGAAGCCACCCACTCACTCACTCAGCAGCTATCAAAGTGGTTTTCGATTGACTTAAAAAGCAATTAAGAATGAAAGTTGATCGATCTCCCCGTTCTATTATTCATTGAGCTCTCTTTTGAACGATCAAGTGTATTTAGGATTAATGAGGAGAGATGAAACACAATACAATCTCTACTTTTAGCCCCATGTATATTATGAATTACTTTGTTTGCCGTCTGGGTTTAATGTATTCAATCGCGAGTTGATACGAGCTTTATAGTCAAGCATGGAAACAAAGGTGTTGTATCCAGTTCGTTATTATAATATAATATAATAATCTGGATTTATAAAGCGCTTAATACGGAATACCCGTCTCTAACGCTTTACAGATTGTATTACCCCGGTCATCGGATTATTGCATTAGCAATGTACAAATCACACTGTAAAAGAAAATACTACAAATGTTAAGTCTATTGAACCTTAAAGATTAATCGTAAATTGTCATTCAATATATTGCACAAAACATCTATCAGTAAATGGAATGATCATGATATTGGAGATATTAGAAGTGACAAGAATAGATATTATAATAGTGCACATTATTATCATTTTTTCTTCTTTTCAACCCTTTCAGGGAACTTTATTTCACATATCTACAACGCTCACGATAACTTATAACTAATACAATTTAATCATTATTTTAGCATATCAGTCAAAGACATATTGCTCCGATTGTCTCATTTTCGCTCGCTCGATCACTGCAGCACAAACATAGCTCGTTCGACGTCACTACCAAACTAGCCAATCAGCTGTCAATGACGTCATATTGAATGCGGCGGCAAATATATTTTGTGAAATTATCGAGAAATTGACTATTTCTAATTACAAACTAGTTTTATTTTTGGATGTAAAAGCAGCCATTGTTATCTTGACATTCATTGAAGTCATCAGAATAGGGTAAGTTACTTCTCAGATGATTCAAGAGGTCCATTTTGTAGAACATTCGACAACGAGTCAGGCGATAGGCAATCTGAAACAATGATACTTGAGAAAGTATTAGACCATGGTAAGAGAGGAATACAACTAATAATTGAAACTAGTATGATGACAGAGAGTACGATTTTCACTTTCAGCGGCGTTAAAATCAAGTGATACCGCAGAGGGCGTGTTATCAGTATGAGCTTGCAAATACTGATGAAGCTATAACAAAACATCTGAGCGAATAAACTAGATGTGGTAACAAAAGGGAAGATATATTGGATTATTTTACATGTCTTTTTAACGTAGCGGTACACATTCAAGCTGATGCACCAACCACCCCATGTCAAACTCAATATCAGTTGGAGATAACCGGATGCCTTATACAGTAACCTAGAGGTATCGTCTATAGCTTGTTGCCGTTGTAAAATGAAGAGGACAAATATGTTAACCAACAACGCAGATCCCATGTTGAATATAAAAATTATAAGTACGTGATGAGAAAGACCAAGTGCGTTTGAGTTAGTCATATTCTCTAAACCAAGTGATGTTGGGTATGTCATATTCTCCAAACCAAGTGCTGGTGAGTTACTCATATTCTCAAATAATATGCGATATACGTGTACGTTTTTGGTTTAGCAATAATGTCACAAACTTTATAGATTAAAGAATTTCCCTGTAGACTAAAAGTTTAGTATATTCAGAGTTTGCGGTTCTGTTCAAAATCAAAATAGTTCTTGAAATTACACGAGTGTGTCAAATTATGATCGCAAGCGGTACAAGTCGTGTTGGTTAACATAGTTTGAATAGTTGAATGAAACATAAATTCTATTGCCGCTTTATTTAAGATGGCTTTCTCCGTCAAACCTTCGTCGGTTCTGGTCGGCAGCCAATACGTGATTTGAAAGACAGATAGTTCACGTTTCCAATCTACTTTGACGAAACAGTGAGAATTTCAACTAGAGTGTTGTCTGAATCAAAGTTTATCACACGATGATATGGCCCCCATCATAAGACAGTGACGAACAAAATTGTCGGAGTGTCTGCACGGCGTACAAAGTATCTGGCGATGTTCGCAGTGCATTTCGCACAGATCCATCAAGGCGGTTCTCTGCTCACGCGCGCGAGACAATTTCCTCCTTTCTGTTCTTGCTTACGACAGTTTCTTTTGAATTGCTTGCTTGAGACCTGTCAAAGTATGCTATAGATTTAATGATCTTTTCGCGGGGACGTCGAGCGCAAATCAAAAACCAGATAAATGGCGCTCTCAAATTCACGTCGCTTGTGTAACGTTTACACGTTTAATTACCTATTCGGCATGTTCAGCATGTCAAAGATTGGATTTCAGGCACTTGAAATGGAGTCGGATAGATTTTCATATTAAATCGACGTATATAGATAGATAGATAGTTTTATTGGTTTCCACAATATCTCATTTTACAAAGAGTGTAACAACATATTGAAAACGATTATTTTATACATGTACATACAATACTAGGTACACACTATTCAGAATATTGTCCATTAAGTTTAACTTAAGAGATACAGTGGCGGAGCCTATGGAAAAGCAGAGCTTGTTGTGGATAGGCTCCTTAAACTAAACATGACATAATTAACTAAAGTAAAGTTTATAAAATACAAATACACGCTAAAACAAGGAAAGGGAGATTACAGGGATACATGAACCGATACTCACAGTTAACTACAAAAGACAAGGAAAAGGGAAGGGAATATATCTGCAGCTTATTGAAACAATATTACAATATAGTTTGTTCTCGATATGAGTATATTATAAACATAGTTGGTATGGTCATACCGTTTATAGTTACTCATTGTAATGAACATAAGTATACAGTTTGGAGACAAGAATAGTCAGGAATCAGAAATGACAATATGTATTCAAATAATAACTTTTCAATTTTCTTCTGAATACATGTACACTTACAGACCTTGTAATCACAGAATCGAGAGAAAAGCATGAAAAGCATGTAACCTGCTTTCCAGAGAGCCTTTTTCTTTATGTATCTATGATGTTTTTCAACATGACAAATTCGAAAAAAGGACCCCGGAAACGCATTCTGTATCATATTTGGTTACCATTTATTGAATGAGTAGAACAAGCACAAATAAATGACAAGGGCTACCAATATATAACCAATATAAGTATGAGAAAAATAAAGCATAAGTAGCTTACGTCATGTACAGTTCGTAACCTTATATCATATTAAATATATACAAACAACAATCATTATTAACTTCCAAACATCTGAAATACCAACAATAGATAGCTAGAGAAATGGTTTTCAATAGTCAAGTATGCTTAATATTATTCTACGTGCCAAACGTTGATTCGTTGATTGACAGTGATCAGCATTAATGCATCGTCATACATTTCAGCTGCGGATCCAGGATTCTTTAAAAACATGGAAGAGCAAGCGAGAGAGAGAGAGAGAGAGGGGGAGAGAGAGAGAGGGAGAGAGAGAGAGAGAGAGTGAAGATGTTCTATTCCAGAGCCATGATTGGGTCTCAATATCCCCTGACCAGAAAAAACAAATAAATGTAAATAGAAAATGGGTGTTCCAAAATATGCATGGATAGACAGAAAATGGTATGGAAGCGATCCGCAACAGCTTTACCCTACTTGTTCAGATGATAAGCACGCCATAATAGGCCATTTTTATAATGTAACCACGTTTAAACATAAGTGCCTCGAAATGAATTATTTCATTCAACTGATACGAATTTTTTTATTTCAATGATCAGAATATAAATTCCATACATAACGTGTTGCTACGTAGGGCAAGGAATTTTTTGATCTTGCCTAGGAACGACTAATGTATGCAATTCGCCTTCTGACTATTGGCTATTCGTAACAGGTGAATAAAATAATCCTTCTCGAGGCGCTTGACAAAGGCCTTTGCATAAACTGGGTTACATCACGAACTTGGCCTATTGTCATCTGAGGTTTAGAAACGTACCAGCAGTATATCGATCCTTGTGTGATTTAGAAACGAATACATTCTTTTTCACAGGTCATACACTAAAATCATAATCAATTTCAAGATCCCCCTTAAAGGTAATACAAAGTTTTGGGAAATTTTGAAAATTGGGTGGATAGTGAATCTTTACAATTTTGATATATTTGGATGCCCCTGTGGATGTATTATAAGCACTAAAAAAATTAGCCCCTAAAACACTTCTGTTTTCGAGAAAAATTGAATATAAAAATTTACCGGTGCTCCCGGTAAATTTTGATAAATTTCAAATAGCGCCTATGGCCGTACAATGGTAGCTGCGACCATGAAAATCTCAGAATATGTAGTTGTGATATATAATTTCCAAATGGGAATAGCTGATCGGTCGATTTTAGTTAAAAAACATTGTTTTACATTGTTTTATAGCTTAATTAATATCTTGACCTTGAGAGGGAGCTATACGACATAAGAAGTTTATTATTTATAATTTCATAATTTTAGACTCGATTTCAACCGCGACAACGATCAATGAATATTGTAGGAACGCATACGCTTCCAATATGTTAATTTGAACCAAATTCATGACCCCATACCAAAACTTTGTAATACCTTTAATACACCTATCTAAATGGATACGGTTCCTTTGCTAACGATAAGTTTATTTTGAACTGCGAAAAAGGAATGCATCACTTCAACTAGCTGAACAAAAGTGTTATGCACATTGGCAAATAGCATATCAATAAATTCTTCACACTTTTGAACAGTCATGAGAACCAATGTTTATTTTTTATTTTGTTAATTGTCATGTTGTCTTATATTGATGGTAATATATACAGTGGTTAAAATGGTCAATCGTTTATTTCTTCCCTCCACATGACAGCTATTTAAGAACTAACATGTTAGCGACTTCATCAGCCTATTTTTGTGTACACATATAAGAGAGTATTACAAATTTACTAAATTTATTTAGTATTCTTCATCTCCACTAGGACGCTCTTCTAACTGGCATTCAGGTGCTCCCTCCCCCATGACTCAACATTAGAGGCTATACAACATATTGTAGCCATGACACCATTATGAACTCATATTAATGTTTTGATTACAATAGCTAAAATATAGTTATACTAGAATATATATATCACCTAATGTAGAAATGCAACAATTCTTGAGATAATGGTGATCATGGTTTAATAGAATAGGTGCCACACATTCATTTTTTTTAAGTAGAACTTTGTAAAGAGAGATACTAAACCAATTCGAAAGGTACGTTCTGTTTTCATTGACGTGTTATAATCATTTTGAGTTTGGAAATATCAGAGCGAACAACCTCCTTCGCTTCTTTACTTGTAGCAATATAAAGTAAAGGTTGAATCCAGCCACTGGAAACACCTAACAAATCTGAATAGCCACCGTCTCCGCCCTTCGTAATTATCACTGGCAACCAGCATACATAAAACGAAATAGTCAAGGTCAGTATGGTCAAGACACCCTTTCCAGGCAAACGCCAAAGTCTAACTCTAGGTGCTCCGTTGATCATGGGGATCACATCGAGTCGACGATTCTGTTGGCATATTATCCGTAAGATGGTGATGTTAACAGTGGTGGTGACTAGTAGGCCGATTACAATTGGAGAAATGAAGTAAGCGACTTCGAAACTGTAACTTTCAAGCAAAGGATGCAGCCATGGTAATAATGGAATAGTAATTAGAAGCGGAATTATGATGATGACAAAGAGTATGAATTTGACCTTCACTGGCGTTACGAGAATGTGGTAACGCAATGGACGAAGTAGAAATATGAGCTTACAAATACAGATCAAACAATAACATGAAAGTTGTGCATTTAAAGTGGCGAACGTCACGTAGGCAAAAATATCGGAACATTTTCTACAAGACTTCTCTGTATCTGAAAAATTGGCGCCAAATTCCCAACCACTCCATGCAAAACTCAAAAGGATATGAAGAACGGTAGAAACTCGGTACATAAGTCGTGTGTTGTCGTCTATAGATTGCTGTTTGTGTAGAATGACAAGGACTAGCGTGTTAGCACAGACAGATAAGCCCATGCTGAACAGAGAAATCATCGACACTGGATGATTACTGGTAGATTCAGATGATGTCGTTGACGCCATCTTCCACAATGAGAAGCAAACATTTATCAAGAAATTCAGTCAGTGTAAACAATTTCAATTATTCTCTGCACCACTCATATAATTGCCGTCTGTAATTCATGACTTTGTTTTCACAGGAAAATGTATTTCAAAAACACGAGGATTTTTCATGCCGTGTAAAGACATTCAAGCCCGATGGTAAAAATTTCTCAAAGCCGTTGGTTTTTTGACGATGTAATTGCAAAACTGTTCCTCACGGTTATACTACCTGAACTTCCCGTATTGGTGATAACTGGGCGGAGCGAGAGTACGTTTTTGGCCATTATAAGCATTTTAAAATTTGGCGCGAGCGCGCGCGTTTTCGTTCGCCATGGCCGTACGCCACATAGAATCGCCATTTTG